>JAOVVI020005300.1:0-16662 GCA_028571085.2 Nepenthes alata
GATTAGCCTTCAAAACTTCAAGATTTATCAATAAATTTGACCTGTATGCAAGATAAATATAAGAAAGGTACAAATGTAGGAGATGCACGTGTATTTGTGACATGAAATATGAAAAATATTTGAAAAATTTAATAATAATTAAAGAAATAAGTTTAGATATAATTATCATAACTTAGATTTACCAATGATTGGCTAGAAATTACTTCAAATCCACATTCCTTTATATTTCTTATTCTCTTCTCTCTCATCAATTAAAAAGTCAATAGAAAAATATCTAAATTATTTTTAAAAAGATATTATATGAACACACAGACACATATACCAATTAAGTAATGAAAACAAGCAGTAGCAGTAGATATGATCAATAAAACTTTCTTTGTTTGGTATGGACTCAACATAGAATATAGTAGGTCAGTTAAAATATAGTAGTAGTTAAATTTCTTTACTACTTATAGTCCAACCACGTTTCTAACTTTGCAAGTAGTTGATTAGAGTTCAAGATTTTAAACTAGTGAAAAACTAATAATCATATATTTTTCACATTTATATCAATGCCATGTGAACTATTAGCCATACCAGTAAGTACAGAATTATCAAAATTAGTCTTCGGCACTAAGGGTCAAGTAATTGATGAAAAAAAGTAAAAATATACTGAAGATAATAGAAATGTGTATCTAGTTAAGAGATTTGTTAGATACAGAACATTACATTAGAAATCTAATCACTTTAAATTCTAGTGAAGAGGATAACAAAATAAGTAGTTGATGTGAGAATATAAGTGAAGTTTAAAAATAAGTTAGTTATTATTAAATATTATTTTTTATACTTTTATAAATTATAAAATTAATAATATTTGATGAAATAAACAAAATCTGAGATATATTTTTTTAGAATACTTTGCACATTTTTTTTAAAAAAAATATTTTTTATATTTTGTGTTGAATTGTGCTTGACACAATACGTTGTGAGGGTACACCTAGCCCAGCATAGGTGGGTTGTGTGCTGTGTTGGGTCCAAATATTTTTATTTAGAATTGTGCTTGACACAGCATGTAAACGTGTTATATTGACACAATACATTTACACCACTACTGTGTAGTCCTCTCCCCCATAATCGATACTTACAATGTAGTCATTTTCTTCGATTATAGTTAATATTAATATCTTTTGAATTTTTAAAGAAATATATTGTGACTTCCCTTGTTAAGTTTCCATCATAAAACCATCCACATCCATTATTTTGTGTTAGTGCCGGATATAGACGAGCTTTTCAAGGTACCCTCTCCCAAATATCAATACGTATAAGTAGGTATTTTCTTCATTTATTAAAAATGCTTAATAAAGCGATTAGGTGGTCGCTGAGATTGGTAATTTTTTTACGCACATGCATCCAATGAAATAGTTTATAATAAAAATTTTAAAAATAAAAAAGATAGTAAAGATTCTACATGAACTATCACCTAGATTGCAAATAGTTGAAGCTAGTAAGTATTTTATTTACTAGTAATTTTAATTTTTTTAAAGCCCAAGTCTATCAAAAAAAAAAACCAATTTTAGTGTTTAAATCATATTTTTAAGGTGTATATGCTAGTGGGTAATATAATTCTGATATATTTGTTGTGGGACTTAAAATGGTCCATGTACTTCCCTTTCCAATCATAAATACCTACAAGTAGGCATTGTCCTCTATTATTATTGTATTTTTTTTTAATTTTTAACTTTTAAAGAAATAGATTATAGTTTTTTTGTCAAGTCTGTCTTAAAAAGCCATCTGTATTTATTATTTTTTGTTAGTGCGCATGGCAGATGATTTTTCTATGCATACATACAATGGTGATAAAATATTTTATGAGAAAACGTTAGAAAAACAAACGAGCGTAAAGATTTTGCATATTTAATATCACCCAAACTTTGAATAGTTGAAGCTATTCAGTCTACTATTTGCCTTTAATGATGACTTAGAATTCATTTGTTATAATTTGAAATCACCAAGCGCTAACTTAATATTACTTCAAGATCACAACCCCTTTCTTTTTCTTTTTTCACATGTTCTATTTTTTTATCTTCTCTCAAAGCCCCCAGAATAAATAGTTAAAAAATTAGCTAAGATCCTTAATATATAGATTGATGTATAAGTGCCAATTTTGTGTCCATTAGACGTGAGACTATTATGTGGTCAGGGCACGTGAGTCCTTTATACATTGCCTAAGGTGCACACTTGCTAGCACACATACATGAGTTTCCTTTCTTAAGCCCCTGATATCCATGCTTGAGCACTGCTTATACATGAGTCAAGTGCTAATCGTCTTTCTTCAATTATTTGATTTCTTACCCGAGCAAAACAATTTTTCTCAATAATATAAATGGAGCTTTAACAAATTTTAAATGAAATATTTTAGCAATTTTTTGTACAAAAGAAAACAAGCAAAGCGATTTACTGATAAACCTCATAATTTGTTAACAATTTTTGTAGAACTTAGGGATTAGCCTTCAAAACTTTATGATTTATCAATAAATTTGACCTGTATGCAACATAAATATAAGAAAGGTACAACTGTAGGAGATGCATGTGGATTTATGACATGAAATATGAAAAATATTTGAAAATTTTAATAATAATTAAAGAAATAAGTTTAGATACAATTATCAGAACTCAGATCTACCAATGTGTGACGTACTCTATTTTCTATCAAAAATTCAATAGAATTTCCTCTATGATATGGACGTCGGCCAAAATACAAAACCTGTGAAATAGACCTGTATAACAATATACAATTTTCACATAACAAAATCCATCAAAATACAACTCCGACACAATCAAAAAATCTAACAATACAAACTCCAACGTCTAAGTAGCCACAATAACCACATAGGATCCAAAATCTATCATAATTAACAACACGTGGCTCCGACGTCATAACTCTGGTATGACATCCATTGAAATTAGATGCCACTAGGTACATTATCAAACCATGCAAACCTGCAGAAGCAACTATACTCATTGGATACAGCCGAAGCTAAATTACAAAGACTACATCATCATTACTAATATACATAACCATCAAAATAATAAAATGTTCCAAAAGGGTATAAAATTACAAAACTGGGTCTTCAGGCTATCCTCCAATACTTTGAGCTTATCCGATTTCTAATCCTCTACCTTACCCGATCGGGTACAAGCATGTACTAATCTAGAGGCAAGAAAGTAGTAAGAGTGAGTTAGAAGCTTAGCAGGCGTAATATAAACAAAGATAAGGTACGATATAAATAAATGGGATAGGGAAGGAGATAGGAGCATAATAAAGGATGCATATGATACTATAGATCATGGTTCA
This sequence comes from Nepenthes alata, assembly GCA_028571085.2. Taxonomy (NCBI): domain Eukaryota; kingdom Viridiplantae; phylum Streptophyta; class Magnoliopsida; order Caryophyllales; family Nepenthaceae; genus Nepenthes; species Nepenthes alata. The sequence continues at coordinate 3,335 of JAOVVI020005300.1, forward strand.
GGAATAATGTTTTTACAATTCATTTTCTTATCATTTTCTTAATTATCAATTCATTACTAAAGATTTATTTCATTGAGGGGTCAAGATCAGTAGACTTTACTAACAAAGGAACGGTCGATCGTGGCCTAGATTGTGTTTACTCCACACAATCTAAGGCCAAAGTCCTCCTATTCTTGACCTAGAGGGGGGTTTTCTACATATCATTCCTATTGACGGTGTCAATCAATTGCTTCAGTCTAGCCGCAAGCGATTCCAGAAGAGGCAAAGACCATCCGTTAGAGCATACCAAGGCATGCCAATGAAATTTACCCGTTACATAACATGGCTAGAGTAATTCTGGAGTTTCTACTGCAACTTTCCTAGCATGCCGAAGTTTGTAATTCATAATTCATGGTGCAAGTTCTTAATTCTTTATTACATTAGCAAATTTTTTTCTTAAGCACCAAAGAAAATTCCTTTGTTCTCACTCTGCTCGAGAATATTTCATAATCAAACAAATTATCATTCTGTAGAATAGTTCAGAAGTCCATTACTTAATTACAGAATTTCCTCCATCATCAGATTTTCTTTCATAAGCATATTTTTATATTCTTCGTGAGTTTAGATCCTCACATGTTTATAATTCAAACCATGTGAACTTAAGTCCTCGCGTGTTTATAGTTCATACCATGTGAGCTTAGGTCCCCACGTGTTCATAATTCATACATAATATTTCATGAAATTTAGGAGGTTTAAAGAATCCCTTTTTTATTATGCCAGACAGAGTTCTTAAAGCCTTCAATCATTATTTCTTTTGTAAACGAATCATAATATAATTCTTGGAACATTCAAATCATTGTATTCATGACACGTACATAAACCATTATAACATTAGGAACAGTTAGGAAATTCTTACCATAATGTGTCATACGTATCTTTGGGGCTTTTGGATGACAATTTCCTTCGCAATTGCTTGTGTCATAATTTTTGGTATGATTAATTCGAACTAAATTCAAAGATGGCATGGGTTAGGGTTCCGGAGAGCATAAACCTAACAAAACTACCAATTCTAACACTAAACTGATAGTTTAACTTATTCATGGTGTGAGTAATAACATCCTCGAGCCAATGCATTCATAAATTCCAATTTAATCAGTTAATTTTCCTGGGCCGTGAGTTTAGGGTTTCCTATCCGAAAACGGGTCAAAACTATAAATTTGGGCATAGCATTCACACAATCACTTGCCCATGCCATGGGTAACAATTATCTAAGGCCAATTCATGTACTAAACCCAATATAATTGATCACACGTGGTCCGAACGCATCCTAGGGTTCCAACGAATGGGTTTTCAATTAAAATCACCTAATCAGATATTCAATTGATAAATTAAATTATACAAGACATGGGTAATGATATTCTAGTCCCAAATTAGGCAAAAGCCCAAAAACATCCTGGGGAAAAAGGGCCCGGTCACAGGTGAACAGTGCCGCGTGATTGTTAGGATTTTCGGAGAGTAATATATAACTCTGAACTTGATAATCGTACATGGTTTTGATGTATTATCATGTTTAAGTTATGGGTTACACAAAATATAAATTTATTTGGGTATCGGAATGAGGATATCGGAAGAAAACGGAATTAAAGCGCATGAAAACGAAAGAGGAGAGTATGAGTGTACTTGCCTCGACCCGATCTATAATATTTTCAACTAGCTCGAGCTCGGATTTGGACTCGGAGGGTTTCATTCTCCCCTTCTCTCTCTTCTCCTCCTCCCTCTCCCTCTCTTATTCTCCCTTAAAAAGTCGCGAAATGCACGACTGCGAACCCGCACGCGACTTCAAAACAAGTTGGCGCTCGAGTGCATGGCAAGCGTGTGGTGAGCGCCAACCATTCTGGAATTGGGGCCTGCCGCAGGCGCTCGAGCGCTCGACAAGCACCCAGTGGGCATCCCGAGTCCACGACCCGATTCTGACCCCAAAACATATTTTCCCACGTACTTTGAGCCTAATATTGATTATAACAATTTATTATCCTGAGATCACCATAATATAAAGCCTAGATCATATTTACGGATTAATATTTTGAGATTAGATGCCGGTTCTCAATCCTACGAATTTCGGGCCTTCGGCCCTTCCACCTAACTTTTCCCGCATCCTTAGACATCGATCCACTTATGTTATTTTATTTGCTCCTAATTACCATATCGTGGGAACCAATACTTTATAATTTTTTCCACTTATAGAAATTTTATCTTTGAAATTTGAGAAACCTCGAGATTTACGATTAGCAAAAATCTTTTGAGAGTTCTTCTTCATAATTCTATACCACATCCTTGATCAATGATTCATCCTATGAATTACCTAAGTTACAACCTAGTCACAAGACATATTCCTAATTTCCTAAAATTGTCTAACCCAATCACTAATTGATTTCCTCAGCCATCGATGCAAGGGAATAATTCACAACAATCCCCAAAAATGAAAGCAACCCAAATTACCTTGGTTATTCTTCCGACTTAATTCAGTACCCCAAACAAGCCTTGAAAAGATTGATCACCAGGAACCTCAACCTTATTGAAAACCTCAGGATATGGGCCAACAAGCTACCGCAGTGCTACTCTGATTAACCAATCATTTGTACGCCCGAAATAACTTGCAAGTCTTATCCATCGAGTCATATCAGATACCTAGGTTACCCAACAGTTATAGACTTATGAAAATTCTAAAATAGTCGATAAGCCAAAGGCAAAATCCATAATCTTTAGATTACAACCATCATAGGAAATATGATCAAAGCAATTGTTCCAAAGTTTTGGTACAGCCTCAAACTTTCATTGAAACCTCAGAATTCAATCGCTTAGCAACTCCTAACCCCGTTAACATACTAATAAGCCAACCTGCTCATCAAAAACTTATTAAATCTAAGAATTCTTGCTTGCTAACTCCAAGGCACGGGTGGAGTAATCATGATCATGGATCCCTCCCCCACTTAATCTAAGGTCATCCACTCACAAACGTTGTAGAAAAAATCATAATCCTAGATCTTCTTCAGAAGCATTATACTCTACTATAATTTATTGGATTCATCAGGGATCAATTCAAATGATATGACTGATATTTTACCTTTCATTCATCAGGAACTACCCTCATGAATCTCATCCTGACAAATACTGAATGTTTCCCATCCGAAAGCCTTACAAACGTTGCAATACCTTGAGGAATACTTAATGGATATCATTCTGAATTCACCTAGGTTCAAGAGAAACGCATGCTGTCGTAACATTGATCAATCCTTCTCAGATGAGCGATTCCTCAAAACTCTTTAGAATCTCATCAAGGCCATCGAAGGAGTTACATGCCCAGCACAACACTTTCCTTAACCAAAACTACATTCTCTACTCAAATGAATTCATACATTCCCACAACCTTATGAACTTCTAAAATAGGGCTTCACAAAACAAACCTAATAGTGGCTGAAAGATCCACCCTATTAAATCCAGCTAGTTACCGATGAACCTTTAAACCCAACGGCATTACCTTATTTATAACAGCCGAATCCTTATCTCAAATGCTGCCATGGGCACAATTTTCAATTATCTTCAAACAACGATAAGAACACATATCGATTTTAGAAATCATCAAGCCCTTACAATGAATCAAATAATCTGCCTATTCATTAACAATACTCGCTTATCAACTCATTAATCTCCTAGGCAACCCCATTTCAAAAATCAATAGACAACCTCATTGGTCCATCTTATTTACATTGAAGGTTCTAGCGCATCCCGTTGTGACACAAAACCAATGCTTCCTCGGCTCTGCATGGAATCCTCAAATATTGACGTCGATTTCGACACAACCTCGGATTACTGATCAAAAATAAATTGGTCTAATCTTCCTTTTGAGAACATCCCCAAACATTCACACGACCATAATTCCTCAATGATCACAAAATGACCCACGGATGTGGTCTCATATACTAATTGGACTTGGTGCAAATCCTCATTAAATGATTTGTAGGCAAGGCGATGCTAATTTTCTAATATCTCGATCAATTTGGACTTATACTCAAATCTCCCAATCCAATTGCACGACATAATATTCTTACCAACACAATTCAAACCAACATGATGACTTACCAGCCAATCATATCTACAGACCGAAGAAAATGTCGCTGGTCTCGATACCGCTAGTTTCAAGCCTAGATTCTTTAATAAACAATTAAACTTAGAGAACACAAATAAAAATATAGATTCGGGATCCCCAAATGCTACATGTGCCTCAATATTAGAGTTTAGAAATCTCACATTCCATCACAGTGAACAGCACGTTTACCTTGTGTGTTATTGCCATGAAACTCCGATTCAAGGCACTGGACTTCTTCACTGTCTAGCCAAGGGATACGATTATTCCTCATTCCGATGACTAGGCTATCTACATCTTAGAACATATTCTCAAATTCTACTTTGGAAGATATGTATCCATAGATTATCTACAAACGTATACCACAATGTATCTTTATCATCCCAAATACTGGGTCACCGCAAACACTTTCTCAAATTTTAAGACCCATATTCCAACTTATAGAAGGTAAACATTACCATATCTTCTTCTAAATACGGGTTACCACGACTAGATAATCAAATCTATCTTCTAGCTTTAGCATAGTCCTACCCTAACTGTGAGGTTCAGAAATCAAAAAGGTTTAAAATCGAAATGAAATATTCTACCTAAAACTAGAGTGTTTTGATTTCAACTTAAGACCGGAGGGTTTTGATAAGGATAAAATCTAGAGTGATTATCACAATTGACAATCCAAAGTGTTTTGGCACAAGGGCCGGAGTGGCCTTATGACTCTTGAAGTCGGAGTGGCTTTACGCCACTTGAAGGCCGGACTCCTTCATAGAAGCATAAGAGGCCGGAGTGAATAATAAGAAGTTGACTAGATTTGAAGAAGCTGACCGGGTTTTGAAGGTATTATGTTGACTGGATTTTGAAGATGTTGACCGGACTTGAAGAAATTGACTAGATTTTGAAGGTATTATGTTGACCGGATGTGAGGAAGTTCACTAGATTTTAAAGGGTTGACTGGTTTGAGAAACATCAACCGGATTAGAAGCGATAATGTATTAACTGGTTTTTGAAACAATGAAGGTCGACCGACTTTAAGTGGGAAAGTTGACCGGAAATATCTATAATAAATTGGCTACCGAATTCAGGGCAAACTAAAGACAAACTTTGGACGGTTAAAATCCAACTAGATCCCAACTAACTAGAGTAAGTGAACTAACTCATTGGCCGTTTGAAAAGAAGTACCAAGTAGGTGACTTACCCTGCTTACTTCCACCTACTCACTGAAGGAAAGTACCGAGTAGGTAACTTACCCCCACCTACTCCACCAAACCCCTCCTCTATATATACTTAGTTTCATTCAAGGAAGCTGGCGAGCAACCAGCTAGAAGAACAGAAAGGAGTAGAGAAGGAGAAAAGCTTCCCGTCTGTAAAGGTGAACGGACAATAGTAAGTCAAGTGTACTCTCCGTATTTAAAACTCATGTTTGAAATGCAAGTATATCTGACTTTGATGAAATTATGTTAAAGTACGTATGATATTGTTCTGATCATCGGAATTAAGGAAAAATGTTTGTTAATGTCATGTTTAAGGAAGCTCTATTCTACATTTTCATGAAGACCACCGATTGACCTTACTTGTAGTGTAATTTTGAAACCGGCACTTGTATTGTAATTTAAAACCGGCATTTGCTATTTGATTTTGGAACCGACCTTGATTTGAAACCGGCACTTGTATTGTAATTTGAAACCGACATTTGCTCTTTGATTTTAAAACCGGCCTTGATTTGAAACCGGCACTTGTATTGTAATTTAAAATCGGCAATTGCTCTTTGATTTTGGAATCGACCTTGATTTGAAACCGGCACTTGTATTGTAATTTAAAACCGTTATTTGCTCATTGATTTTGGAACCGGCCTTGATTTGAAACCAGCATTTGCTCCTTGATTTGAAACTGGCCTTGTATCACAATTTTGAAACCGGCATTTGTAATATCATTTTGAAACCGACTTCGTAAAGTGACATATAAGTTCTATGATTTGAAACCGGCTTAAAGTATATGATTTTTGAATTAAGTGCTGTGATTTGTAACCGGCTTAAAGTATATGATTTTTTAACTAAATTCTATGATTTAAAACCGGCTTAAAGTATTTAATTTTTGAACTAAGTGCTGTGATTTGAAACCGGCTTAAAGTATATAATTTTTGAATTAAGTTCTATGATTTGAAACCGGCTTGAAGTATATGATTTTTGAATCGTCCTTAAGATATCTGTACACAATCTCTAAAGGGTTAATAGTGATGTTTTCGACTGATACTGAAAATGGCTTTCAATAAACGATAAGAAGAAAATATTTCTGTTACTGTGGACCAAGGACTAATATGCAGTCAGGTTAGGTTCTCTGGCAATGCCTTAGAACATTATGGTGGTAATCGAGGATAATTCTGTCCATGGAGTTATATGTGGTCCGCCATTCCTCGGGCCGTTTCGGTCAGAAGGAAAGTTCTATTTCTGGCCTACCTTCTGGAGGCACACCGTACTGTTCCCGCGAGATGGGATGCTTCTGTTTAGTTTCTGGCCTTAGATTGTGTGGACTAAACACAGTCTATCCTCGATTATTCACCCCTTCCGCTAGTAGGGTCCTTTACTGATAAAGATGAGTTTTCTATAAACTATAAAAGTAAGACCGACTTCTACTTTCTGAAACATGAGTACATTGATTTCTGATTCCCGAAGTTTGATCGTATCTATTTTTATGTCTGCAACGCAATTCTGCTATAAACCACTTCCGTATGCATTTGTATCTTCATGTTCACAGTATCTATTTTACGGAGCTCTGTTTTGTATACATGTTTTACTGCATACCTGCATGTACCTTGCTGGGCCTCGGCTCACTATTTTACTATTTCCCCCCTCCAGAGGAGACTATAGAGCGTGTGCCTGATAAGAAAGGTTAGAGTTTAATCTAAAGAATTCTTGAAGATTTAGATCACTTTTGAAGTTATCACAAAGGAAGCAGTCTTGATGTAATGATCCGATTAGAAAATATATGACTTTTTGTAATTGAGAATTTTATGATTATGTATGCTTCAGCAGGTTATTAGAGTTGCTTCCGCTACTTATTTTATGGATATCCTACGTAAATTCTAGATGGCATCTATGATCCTATGTTGTGCATAATTGGTTTAGTTGGGTTCCCATTTCTGTTCGGAATGACGGAGTGAAAAAAAATCCGTTCCGTCACAAATAATCTCATCGATTCATCTTGCTAATGCTAAAGGAAATAAACACCCCACAGCAAAGCACTCGGCCATTGCCTCATTAATTCTATGCAGGGTCATTGAAATCGATGGCACTCTCAACACAACCTTAACAACAACCTCAATTACTGATCAGAAGACAATTCATGCTAATCCTCCCCTCTAAGAAATAATTTTGAATTACCATACAACTAGAAAACCCTTTATGACTACATAACGACTCCTAGAAGTGGCCACATATGCCAAATAAACTCGGCACACATTCTCATTAAATAACTTGCAGACAGAATGTTATCAATTATTGTCACCTCTCGATTGAATCTTCTTGATACTTAAAATTCACAACTTATATTATAAATCAAAATATTCTTACTGAAATCATCTATACTAATATGGCGACTTGCTAACCAAATCACTCCTAAGATTACATCAATGTCTAGAATCTCAAATAAAATTAGATCAGTCAAATATTTATATCTATAGATTCAGATTGAACACTGGAGTCCACAATCTTAATAGATCAAAGGTTTACCCATCAGGTCAAAAATAAAATCAATAATAATATTTTTGTCAACCATAAAATCCAACCTGGGCGTGAGAGTCATGCATGTACAGGACCCGATATAATAAAATCCACATAAGATCTCATTGGATATAAATCCGGACAACATATAACACGACCAACTATCCACAATCGTAAGAGAGGTATTGAACATAACAACAACTCATCAACATAATTCACTAACTCCAATATAACCCACACATGGATCAAAGTCCCCATCCGGCCAAAGATAAAACCATAATATATATTCTCGTGATCAGAAACATACCCAACATGACATCTCCATTCAACAATAGAGATATCCGTACCAGATCATGTCCGCACACCTACAAGTGTATCCATGCCACTAGTCTAAAGGGAAAAAATATAAAAATGTGAGCCTAGAGCTCAATAAATATTATATATACGAAAACAGTGCACATAAATCAAAAGTAGGGATATTGCATAGCAATCACGGAAAATAAAACACAATGTCGGTGAAATCCCAAAAATTTAAGGAATAGCCTCGTACTAAATTGTCGTCCATATCAAACAATTTTTTGGGGATATAATCATCCAAATCACGATCCGATAAAATCTTGTAGACGATATTATATCATATGATCCGACGTCACATAAGCCGCAACCATCACCACATCCGTGTGGAACACATACCATCATCCGGATCTAAGTCTCATAATGCAGAAATCAAGAGAAGACCGCAAGAACTAAAACATAAATCAAAACATATTCTAGGTTTATCACATATTTATACATATGAGAAATTCCTATCACCCAAATGTGGGCCAATCAGTGTATTTCAAAATCATCCTCCACCCAAATACATGCAGAACTACAAAGCATGCACGAAATTGGAGAACCAAAGATAAATAATGCCAACTTGAGGAAGGGTTACCCTCATCCGGTAACCACGGTTATATCGGCTACGATTTAGGCCAGTAGCTCAAGGCCATACATGTACTCTGCCTCCCATAGATTAAAAACTTGCTCACTATATTTTACCACTCACGGCTTCGGGGGCAACCTCAAGTTTTAGTTATATATTAGGACGTTCGAATATATTATTTCGTCAATTCCTTATGATGGTCCTCATTTAAATACACAGTGGAGCAGGTCAACTACTAAACGTATCAACCTTCCTTCTGGCGAAAGTAGCCATATCATATTGTCCCCGTCGGGACTAAGCCTCCCCATCGGGAGCGATACAAATATCTCATGCCTCGTAACACATATAACAAACCATTGGGTCTTGGACCACCATGGTCCCGTAGTGACCCCGCCCCCGGCAGCACACATAATTAATGCAAGGCCTGGTTCATAGTTTCACAATATAGAGATCCGTAAATATACATATATACTGTTCGGGTATCTGAAAATATCTCAAATCATAAATACCAGTGTAAAACTAATGCACAACTGATATAACATACATGCATATACATAAATAAAAAATTGAGTGTGTATAAAAATACATACATGTTAGTAAAATCTCCTACTGTAGTCAAAATATATCAAAAATTAAATCAAACCAAGAATAGGGCTAGAGGATACTTGCCTCAACTTTATACTCCACAGATTTGAAGAAAGGATGTCCCGAAGCACTCCAATAGATCCTTTCTCTCTCCTGCTTCATGCACGCCCGTGCGCTGCCCTCTCTCTCCTTGCTGCGTGCGGCGCCTCCACGCTGCCGCCGCTGCCGACCGAATTTAATGGCCGTCGCCAGCCTTTTTGGCAACCACCGTCATCGCTGCTACCTCCCATGGTGGCCATCGAGCTCCCCCGGCGAGCACTCCCTCTCTCTCCTTGCCGCACCCTGAAGATAATCCAGACTAATTGTTTCCTTTGTCACGACCCAAGAACACAATATACACAGGTCAAAAATAAAATCAACAATAATATTTTTATCAACAATAAAATACAACCCGGGCATGAGAGTCATATATATACGGGACCCGATATAATAAAATTGCACAAGATCTCATCGGATATAAATTCTGACAACATATAACACGACCAGCTATCCACAATCGTAAGAGAGGTATTAAATATAATAACAACTCATCAACATAATTCATTAACTTCAATATCACCCATACATGGGTCAAAGTTCTCATCCGGCCATAGATAAAACCATAATATATATTCTCGGGATCAGAAACATACCCAACATAATATCTCCATTCAACAATAGAGATATCTACACCAGATCATGTCTGGACACCTGCAAGTCTATCCATGCCACTAGTCTAAAGGGATAAAAAATAAAAACGTGAGCCTAGAACTCAACAAACATCATATATATGAAAATAGTGCACATAAATCAGAAACAGAGATATCGCATAACAATAATGAAAAATAAAACACAATGTCCGTGAAATCCCTAAAAATTGAGGAATAGTCTTGTACTAAATCGTCGTCCGTATCAAACTGCCCCTCTGGGATATAATCATCCAAATCGCGATCCGGTAAAATCTCGTAGACGATATCATATCATATGATCCAAGGTCACATAGGCCGCAATCGTCACCACATCCTTGTGGGACATATACCATCGCCTGGATCTAAATCTCATAATGCAGAAATTGAGAGAACGCCAGAATTAAAACATAAATAAAAACACGTTCTAGGTTTATTACATATTTATATGTATGAGAAATTCTGATCGCCCAACTGTGAGCCAATCAGTGTATCTCAAAATTATCCTCCACCCAAATACATGCAGAACTACAAAGCATGTACGAAATTAGAGAACCAAAGTAAATAATACCAAATTGAGGAAGGGTTACCCTCGTCCGATAACCACGGCTATATCGGCTACGATTTAGGCCAATAGCTCAAGGCCATCTATGTACTCTACCTCCCATAGATTAGAAACTTGCTCACTAGATTTTACCACCCACGGCTTTGGGTACAACCTCAAGTTTTAGTTATATATTAGGACATCCGAATATATTATTCTGTCAATTCCTTACGATAGTCCTCATTTAAATACATAGTGGGGCAAGTCAGTTACTAAACATCTCAACATTCCTTTCGACGGAAGTAGCCATATCATATACGTCCCCATCGAGACTAAGCCTCCTCGTCGGGAGCGGTACCAATATCTTATACCTCGGATCACATATAACGATCCATCGGGTCTCAAACCGCCATGGTCCCGTAGTGACCTCGCCCCCGGCAGCATGCATGATTAATGCAAGGCATGATTCATGGTTTCACAATATACGGATACACAAATTACATATATACTGTTCGGGTATTCAAAAACCCTCCAAATCATAAATACCACTGTAAAACTATTGTACAACCGATAAAAAATACATGCATATACATAATTAATAAATTGAGTATGTATAAAAATACTTGCATGTTAGTAGAATCTCCCATAGTAGTCAAAATGTATCGAAAATTAAATCAGACCAACAATAGGGTTAGAGGATACTTGCCTCAACTTTATTCTCCGTAGATCTGAAGAAATGATATCTCGAACAACTCCAATCTAGCATTTCTCTCTCCCACTTCACGCGCGCCTGCGCGCTACCCTCTCTCTTCTCGCTACGTGCGGTGCCTCCGCGCTGCCACCGTTGCTGATAGCATCGAACTGTCGTTGATGGCCTTTCCGGCAACCACTGTCACGGTCGCTACCTCCCATCGTGGCCACCAAGCTCCCCTGGTGAGCTCTCCCTCTCTCTCCTCACCGCGTCCCTTCTCCCGCACTGCTCGCGCTACTGTGTCGCTACCTGCACCACGCCGCCGCCTCAGCCGGCTGCAGCCTCACCCACGACCACCATCGTCGCCACCTTCTCCTCTCTCCTCTGCCTTGTTCCTCCTCCTCCTGCGCAAAACCCTAATCGCCCCCCTCTCTCTCTCCCTGACTCCCTCTTCCCGCTTCTCGACATTCCAATTATTTTCCCCCCTTTTTTTATATTATTATTATTATTATTATTATTATATTTTTTACTTTTCTTTATTCCCAAGTCCAATTCGGTATTCAAACAATAGCTCGGGCACACTCCGGGCACCACTCCGAAATTCTGATCATTCCTAAAAATTTTATAATATTTTAATTTTTTTTTACCCCGTTCGAAATATCTAAAATAATAATAAATATTAAAATAATCCAGATAGGATGCAAAATATTATAACTTTTGTATTTTCAAATCTCTTTCTTGGAGAGATGATTGTTCCTAGAGAAACTTAACCATTTGAATCATCCTAATCATCAAAATCTAATGCCTTTTATCTAAAATTTGCGATTGAAACCTCTCTACAAGATGAATCTCTGACGAATCGGGTTATTCTCCTTAAATAACCTCCGTCAATGGTAACATAAACGTATGCCCGTAATTTATCATTATGGGTTCTACAGAAATTTTGACAGAGCTTCCTCCACAACTAGATAGAAAACCAAAAATACAACCTGCTTAAAATAGCCTGTACAAGCACACAACTATCCAATAATCAACATTTTGGCCTACCACACAATACACAGGATCACAATCGCCATACCATCTATGGCTCTAACACAGTATTCCTATCTACCATGTTGGGTTAAAAGAGATGCCGTCTAGGACTAAACGAAATCCAAAACATCGACATAAATACAGAAGCATAGCTAAATCCAGAAACCTGCGGAAGGATAATAATAACCATAAAATAATAACAAACCGTATTACTCCAACTAGATTGTTTACATTCTATTACAACAATTTATCCAAACTTCAAACCTTCGACATCCAGCTAATCTCCTCAAGCAAGTCCCTCTCCTTGCTCAAAATAATCGGGCGCCGGCTTAATGTTCTCATCTGGAAGGAAAAACAGTAAGAGTGAGCACAGCTTAGCAAATATAATCATACATCACTAACTATAGCAAATAATAGGAAAAATAGTAACTGGGCAAGGGAAACATATAACTTGAATAAAAGGAAGCATGCGAGGAGAGGGGACATCTGTGATCATCTGGTTCACATGTTTGTTTTGGTTATGTCCATTCATTTTCATTACTTTCATTAATCTTTGCGAACCCGGGCTAGTAGGTCGTACTAACCAATGATGTGAGAGAACGATGAAAGGAATGTGTCTGCCACACATTCTAAAGCCAGCTACATTTTAGGTTTACAGCACTCAACCATCGGCTACATTTTAGGCCTGCAGCACTCGGCCATCTCAACCCGCCCCATATCCCCTGGGTACCAGGGCAATCCTTGTTCTTCCACAGTAGTATTCTAAAGCGTACCACGAACATCACTCGCATCCTCGAGCGGCCAGAATACGTTGCCAAGTATTCCTTGGGTTCACACCGTGATGGACATGGCAAACTAGAGAATACTACCCCTATAAACCATGGTCCTTGTTTTAGGATTAATCCTTCCTTGAGGTAAGATCCACCACAAGTACATCATATTTTTCAATCGGGAAATCACATTCCCATCCTTATCTCCATCCGGGAGATCAAA
>JAOVVI020005302.1:0-16660 GCA_028571085.2 Nepenthes alata
CGCATGACATCTCAAAGCCAACCACAGCGAAGATAGAGGCCCTGTGGATATCGGTTAGGTTGTTAGGACAACTATCACGGCCACATATGACTGGCCTTCCTTGCCTGTGCATGCTGTGATATCAGTACTGTTGGCGGCCCTGAGAAGGAGTAATCATGGGCGTTACACCGCATGCAATCCTAATCTTCCGCTTTCTGTTGGTCAGTCTCAGGTCAGCCCAACTGGACTATGTGCGGTGGGACGCTGCTATTTTCATTCCCCCCCCCCACGGACCCAAAAGTCTCCCATTTGAATTATCATCATAAATGCATTCAACTTAATCACATCAATGAGCTTTGATATACCCCTAGCCTCGGTGTTCAATATGGATAGAAAATACATTAGACTTTCATTGGGAGCCTACCTTATCCTGATAAAATCTTAGGGGTGTTTCTTTTTTTCTAGCTAGAGGCAAAGTGGAATAGGAATTGGTTAATAAATTCCTAAAAAGTCCTAAAAGATTTTGGTATTAGCCTATAGAATTATATTTGTGCTTCTCCTTTTAAGGTCAAAATGAAATAAAGGCACAATGTGACATCCTTCAGATTTTAGAAGTTGAGCAGTGTGTGAAAGTAATCTAAATGATCTATAGGATCTTTATTTCCATCATATGGCTCCAATACAAGTATTTTAAATTTATAAGAGAGTTGATACCTCTTAATCTCCAAGATAAATGGTGTTCAACCCAATTGGATTATTTGGCCAATAGAGCTTCTTGGAAAAATTTGCTGCTCTATTCTTTAATACGCTTATCCACTTTTGTTGTGGAACAAATTCTCTTGATATTGAGATATGTTATCAACTCCAAATGATTAGTAGATATACCTAGTATCTACCCGGCTGAAAGGTCTTACGGTATGTTACTGCATGGTCCTTTTTCTTGGATGGGTTGACTCCCATAATCTTGAGCGTATAAAGGATTTTGCTACTCTAAGCTCTCTTTCCTGGCCTTGAGATTTAGACTGCTTTCAAGCAAAAAGGAAACAACTTGCTTCTGTGGATCAGAAGTCATAGGTATTTTTGTTTGAGAGTGGCTCCCCATTGAGTTTCGACCTCCTTCTTGAGGTCAAAACTTGCATATGGAAGACCCTTGCTTGGCGGGTCTGGTCCTCAAATATATCATAGAGAAACTTCAACATCATTAAAATGTTCTATGTTAAAGTGCCCAAGGCTTTAATATTCGAAATAGCTAGTGAGTATGTGCTTCATTGGATGCCTTCTTCAAAGAGGATGACGTGAAAGGGGACATCATTCGAGAGTTGGCTTTATTATTCATGTGTGAGATATGGAGAATTTAGCTCCATATTATGTCGAAAAATAAATGTTTAGAGAGCTTTCCTTTATATTTATCTTTCGACTTCCGTCCTCTTCTTCAGAGGAAGTGGAAGCATTTATAGCTGTTTCCGGTTAATGGTGATTTTTTGAAAATAAATAACATGTCAAATCTAAATGATTAAATCAATTTAAAACTGATTAGTTTAACCCCCTTTATGCACCATATGATCGGAGATTTTCTAGAGGTAATTCAACCAATGATGATATGCGGTTGATATTATTTAGGAGATCCTTGTCTAAACTAACTGCAGGATATATTACTGCCCACTTGGTTTACTCGCTCAACTTGATTAATCGCTTGATCAAATTAATTGTTTAGTTTATCATTTGGATAATTAGCTATTCAAGTTTATAATCCAATCCTTTCTGCATTCTTTCAGCAACTCAGTCATTCAACCATTTTATTGTCCACATAATTTCGATTTCTTTTGATAAAATTTTAATAAATATAGGATTCTATTCTTTAAACTTGGGCCTAATAAGCCAATTAATATTTTTTTTTTTGGATTTATTATTCATGGACTCGTTAGCTGAGCAATCAGGTTAGCTTTGTAGAGGTCATATCCAACACTCATGAAAAATTATAACTAAGTATAGCTGGTTTTAAAATCAAGAAAAGAAATATAACCAGTACAGCTTATTATAAAATCAAGACTTAGTTTCATATTAAAATACAGAATACATCGTGTAATTTATTCCAATGAAGAATATTATTTTAAAAAAGCTATTTATGATGTGTCCAAATGCGGATCAGGGGGGTTGCGACGCGTTTAGAGGCCGTCTGATTTATATCTGACGGCTCCGTGTTTTAAAAAAAATCAAAAAATCAAAAAAAAAATATTAAATCAAATATAAAATAAAATATCAAAATAAAAAAAAATAACTAAAAACTTTTTTTTCTAAATATAACACCCGACCGTTAGATTTTTGAATCCAATGGCCAAAAAGATATCGCAGGGAGCTACGATGCCCGTACACGTTGCAGCCCCCCTGGTTCCGTCCAAATGGAGACTTGGTGAAAACATGTAATTAGGTACAGAATTCTGCCGGGACGAGGGGGCTATTGAATGATTTAACGGTCCAATTTTTAAATTTAAAAAATATAAATATTTTTTTTGTTTAAAATATGAATAATTTAACATTTCAATATAATAAAAAATCAAAAAAAAAAAACCATTTACATATATTTTTATATTTTATTACTTGAAAATTTGGAGTGTTGGATTTCCTAATCTGTCGCTTTGATCCAGATTCTGCCGGGCTCTTGGCCTTTACTATTTTGATTTCTTTTGGATCTCCAAAGTCTTGATGTATAAATGAAGTTAATCACAACATTCAAAACTAGAATAATAATAATTGTGCTGTGGATTTTTGGCAGGTAAGATCTTTGGTGGGAGATAGAATGGCTCTTCTGGTTCAGACATTCTCAGCAGTAACCATCGCCTGCACCATGGGGTTAGTCATTGCTTGGCGGCTAGCGGTTGTGATGATAGCCGTCCAACCTCTCATCATCGTCTGCTTCTACAGTCGTCGCGTCCTTCTCAAAAGCATGTCGAAGAAAGCCATCAAGGCACAAGAAGAGAGCAGCAAGCTGGCCGCCGAAGCTGTTTCCAACCTCCGCACCATCACAGCGTTCTCTTCCCAAGCTCGGATCCTCAGAATGCTCGAAAAGGCTCAAGAAGGCCCACGCCGGGAAAGCATCCGGCAGTCATGGTTCGCCGGCATCGGCCTCGCCTTGTCTCAGAGCCTCATGACCTACACCTGGGCGCTAGACTTTTGGTACGGCGGTAAGTTGGTCGCCCATGGTTACGTCAATGCCAAATCGCTGCTTCAGACCTTCCTGATCTTAATCAGCACAGGCCGCGTGATCGCCGACGCTGGCAGCATGACCACGGATCTCGCCAAAGGGTCCGATGCCGTTGCGTCCGTCTTCGCAGTTCTAGACAGAGTGACCCATATTGAACCAGAAGAACCAGATGCCTACCAAGCCGACAAAATAATGGGCTGTGTCGAGATACAGGACGTGGATTTCGCGTACCCTGCCAGGCCTAGTGTGATGATCTTCAAGGGCTTCTCGCTGGACATAGAGGTTGGTAGGTCGACCGCACTCGTGGGTCAGAGCGGGTCGGGCAAGTCGACCGTCATCAGCTTGATCGAGAGATTCTATGATCCGCTTCGAGGGGTTGTCAAAATAGATGGCCGTGACATACGATCATATCAACTTAGATCATTAAGGAAGCACATAGCATTAGTAAGCCAGGAGCCGACACTATTTGGGGGAACCATAAGAGAGAACATAGTATATGGGGCGAGTAATAATGTCGACGAATCTGAAATGGTGGATGCAGCAAAGGCAGCCAACGCCCACGATTTCATCGCAGGACTAGAAAACGGGTATGATACATTGTGCGGGGACAAAGGAGTACAGCTATCAGGAGGACAGAAGCAAAGGATCGCGATAGCAAGAGCCATAATTAAGAATCCGACGATATTATTGTTAGATGAAGCAACCAGCGCGTTGGATAGTGCGTCTGAGAAAGTGGTCCAAGAAGCCTTGGATCGGATAATGGTAGGAAGGACCAGTGTGGTGGTTGCTCATCGGCTTAGCACCATAGAGAACTGCGATATCATCACGGTTTTAGACAAAGGGAAGGTTGTGGAGAAAGGAACACATTCTTCTCTGTTGGCAAAGGGTGCTAAAGGAGCTTATCATTCCTTGGTTTCTCTTCAGAGGCTGTCAAACAAACACCGACACTAAGAGAAGCAATAGTGCATTCAAGTGATCAATGAAGTTGAATTTAGGTTCATTCGTGAACAAATTACTATGGGTGGGACCGAGATTTTTCTCACTATAAGTCCAAGAAAATGTAAGATATTATCAAGCAATAACACCGTGTCATGATAAAACTGTTTTTATAGTTTAAATATATCACATATGATATGAATACAATGATAAATCATTATAAGGGAACCTTTCAATCAAAGGTATCAAGTCAAATGTATTGACTAATTTCTGTAATAAAATATAATCATAATTAAATTATATTTAAATCTTTTTATTTATTAATTACTTAACTTCTGATAAATTCCTCTAAGGTAAAAATATCGGATACATAAAAAGTGCACATGTGTGTTGGACAGTAGCTTCAATCATAAGAGACTTCTGTAGAGTGCATACATGCAATTTACAATAGCTCCACACATGAGATACATATTTGATGGGTATACTGAAAATAGGCTGGTCCAAAGTCAACGTAGGTTCAAAACGGCCTACTGAACGGTCAACTCGTGAACGGCCCAACTGAATACGCAGACCCAAACCCTGAAAGGCTCAGGACGGTCAACGCCAGTGTTGACCGTCTAGACTCCAGTAGACGGCTAACTCGCACGCAGACGGTGAACTCAAGCGTTGACCGGGTATGCTGTAGCAGTCGGCCCAACAAATATTTTTTACGGTTACGAACTTGGCCCACTTGAGCCCACGATCTAGCAGACGGCCAGCAACGACTCTCCCAATATCTTCCATGATCCCAACAAGCTCCCAAAATGGACGTTGACAAAATCAGCGCCCTTCCCATAAGGAATGCGCCAGATTTTTCTAATTTTCTGTCAACTGAGGCTCTCTAACGGTAAAATACACAGAAAGAATGTGAGCCATTTGGAAAACCACTGACGGACGTGGAAGGACGCCGGCTGTGGAAGGCAAACTAACCAAGAATAACACAGGGAATCACACCTTTCAAAGAAAGAAGATCACACTGTCAACTTTAAGTAAACCATGGAATTCTGATTCATGGGGCTTCTAGCTTACGGCTTCTGATTAACACATTCTGAGATACATGCTTTTGGGCTTACACACATAACATTCCGATTCATACGTTCTTACTGACACACAAGAAGCTCTTATAGTTAATTTTTGGTATACAGAGATAATCTCTCACAGTAAAAACTCTCACGTTCTTGCTTATAGAGAGAACTCTTACATCCACGAGCGTTTACAGAGTACTGGATGGAGCCATGTCGTCTCTTCCACTCTTCCGGGCGTTATTCTCGAAACCCCACGAGAGGCCTCCAGTTTCCTAAAAACCCAATTGGCTTTCCGAGAGTCATTTTCGAAAGCTTCCACGCTTTCGAAACATCATTTTCTTACTCCCTATGAGTAGGAAGCGATCGCTCACGTCCTCAACAAATCAGCACACCCGACCGATCAACCCTCTTACTTTCTCTCACTTTTCAGCATTACCTTCCTTATCTTTGGAAGCTTTATTGACTTGAGCGTCGGAGTATTTACGATGGGACGTATCCCTCCGACACACTGATCTCTTGTTCGCTTTAGTGGTGTACATGATTCGTACTTAGTGAATGGAGCCGGTTCAAACAATCTAGACAAATCCGAATCTATTCGAAGTCGGATCCAAATACACATCAATATTAATCACTCTCATACGCCTAGCATTCAAATAGCAACACACAATTTTTGTCAATTCTTTATTTTAAACCTTAGTCTTTAGCCACAAATATAAATACAATACTTTTTGTTAACCTAATTGTCACCTTGGCCATTATTGATGGAAATGACAGTTAGAGAAGGATATAGAGAAAAATGAGAAAATTTTCGTATTGTTCTTAAGAACAACTTGCTAAAGGTTTTTTTATTCCAAATTTCTACCATTAAAAACAATTGTTCCAATTCTTGAGCCTTTGGTATTTTTTTCGTAGTTTGGATGTTAGAGATACTATAATGTTTGACATTTTGAGGATGCTGCAGTAAAATATGTGAAAAGATCAAAAAATATCCAGTTTCATCATCAGAAAGAAAACATCAAAAATTCTCTGATAATGGTCACTTGTTAGGAATAAATTAGCTAAGAATTAATGTGTATGTTTCATAAGATTTGTAAATTGACTCTTATTAATAGATTTACTTTAACTAACTTAAAAAACTCAGAAAGTTTTATTTAAGAATGGTTTAGTTCTTATAGATTTTATTCATCACTATTTCTTGTGTTGATTTATTTTTTTCAATAAATTTATTATTATTATTAGTGATGATGTATTGGTATGATTGTCATCTTATATTTTTATCATATAGAAATTTATTTTTTATATGTATTTTCATGGGTACGCTAGGAACAAGCTGACCCAGAAAGGTATGACAGCCCGGAATCACTAAGGCCCATTTTATACTAGGACGGTCAAGGCGGGGCATTGACCAGTTGAAAGCCAAAAAGGACGGACAACTTGAATGGCCAACTTTTAAGACAGTCAACACTTCTGTTGACCGAAATCTTAACGACTCAAAGACAAAGCCTAATGCGGTCGAAGCACAACTTGGCCTATGCGTCTGTCCATGATCAGTAATAGTCTTTCGCGCTCCCCCAAAATGTAATCTCCATGGCAACAGTCACCAGTAGATTCAGCGTTTCTCACACAAGGAAAGTCCCAAATTCTCTCCCCTGACTGCAGCAAACTCTAGTAGTTACAAAATATAGAAGGAAGACAATCCTTCCAATGAGCCATTACCGCCATTAAAGCCCCACACCAAGAAAGGAAACCTATCCAATAGAGCGCAAGAATCAAGTGCACTTGTCAAAGGAAGGATGCCCAACATCTCACCTATAAAAACCCATGAAATCCTCACTCTAAGGCAGGCTATGAATTTTTCTAAAAAATGCAGTCCTCCCTGTTAAGAATCACTCGCCAAAGCCCTTACTCTCTAAAACGAATTTTTGGATTCACTCTGCGTCCTCACAAGCTCCCATGCTACAAGACACCTCTCTCTCTCCCTGTCACTACGTTCCTCAAGAACACAATATCGGAGACCGGCACTCCTTTCGAGACACAAAAAAGCTTACGCCTCAAAAGTGCATTACCCACCACAAACACTCTCCTCATTTCTCCTCACTCTGTTTTTTCTTAACCTTTTTAATTCTCGAAAGGCTATTTACTGACTTGAGCGTCGAAATATTTTTGATGGGATAACATGCCACAAATATCTAACCTCTCGTTTATTATAGTGGTGTGTAGGATCCAAACTCTGTGAAAAATGAAAGACTTAACAATCAAATTGACACAAACTGGTTCAAAATTTAGATCAATGATGCATCATTGGCGTCGTCTATGAAAAATACTTACAAAAAGCCTACCACCTTGCTCATATACTTTCATGAGCATCACCTTTAAAGTTTGTATCGTCAACTAAAATGGTGAATACAAGAGCACAAGTGAGGAAGCCTGCCAGTGACGTGATCTCGCCTGACTAGGACCACATTGCTGGTACCTTGGTTAACGGGACAGTTAACGGGGTGTGCACACCCTTTTTCCAAAATATGTTGGAGCACATACAGCGTACAAACAAGATACTCTAGATGCTCTGCTCCCACCAGAAGCACAAACAATAGGGGGCTCCGCCAACAGCAGCTGCTGCACCAACCTCCAAGAGAGGAAGCCAGAGGAAGAAGGGAACGGTCAGGAAATCCAGAAAGTCGACAACCATTCAAGCACCGGAGTCCTCTCGCGCCCAAAGCCGACCTGAGGACCACGCAGGTAGCATGACTCCGGAGGAAAGTCTAAAATGAAGGAATCCCCGATACTCTTGGACAGAATCAACACCCCGGGCCTAAGAATGAGTCTCTCGAGCCATTAGATCCACTGGAGGTGTAGCCGGCTGGCTACTGGCCACACCAGGAGAAGGATAGAGTTGAGAACATAGCTCAACTCCAAAAGATCAGCCAACGCAACTCGAGCGGATCCAAAATGGGAGAAGATCTGGAATCGCGATGAGCACACGATAGATCTTGACAACTCTCCTTTCACAGCAAAAATTCTAAACCATTCGATGCCGGTAAAATTCAAAATGTCAAACCATGACTCGTACGATGGGAGCACTGATCCCATGGATCATCTCAATCATTTTTACATCCATCTGAGCCTACAAGGGTTGGATGACACATCTATGTGTCGTTGCTTCCCGCTCACCTTGAAGGGAGACTCTCGTATTTGGTTCCACCACCTCACCTTGAAGGAGTTGACTGATCTCTTCTTGGCACAATACGCTTTCATCCACCAAGAAGAAAAGTAGCCTTGACATCTGTCACACATCAAGCAGAAGCACGGGAAGAATTTGCAAAGGTTTCGAGATCATTTTGTGGAAGAAGCCAGCTGGATCCCTAGGCTCACGAAAGAGATGAAACTCAACAGTTTCATCTCTGCGCTAACATATGGGGATTTATTTAGGCACCTGGTGTATAAGAATTCACAGACCTTTTGGGAAGTAAAATCTATCACCAGAGCCTACGTTGCAACTGAGGAGGCTAACGAGGCTAAGCGTTCCAAGCAGGCCGAACATCCTCGCTCTTTTCCAACAGAGGAAAAGAGGAAGTACAGTAGTGGTGACCACTCCATCAGGAGGCACAATAGGATCGGACCGCCGAGCGTAAAGATCATCGGCCGATCAACCTGACGCCTGTGACTGACACACGTTCAAATATTCTCATGCAAATCCATGGGGAGAAATACCTTAAGTGGCCAAAACCACTTAAGAAAGTGGAACGAGAAAATCCAACCAAGTACTGTGATTTCCATCGATCTCTCAAACACTCCACAAAGGATTACAAAACTCTCCAGCGGGAGATAGAAGAGTTGATCCGTAGAGGCCACATAATCAAGTTTGTCAAAAACCATGGCCAGAGCCCCGACACTATAGGCGGAGAGGGACCAAAGCCTTCTCCTCCAAGGAATTGAGTCGTAGTAAGAGTGGTCAACATGATCATGACCCGATCGGCCAAGACTTCGGCGGACCACAAGGAAATGCAAACTGGCAGGAAGAAACAACGCGTTGAAGATAATATCATTAGTTTTAGCGACAGTTACTTAGAGCATGTAATTTCTCCCCATGCAGACCCTCTTGTTGTATCCACGCTCGTTTTGAATGATAGCGTCAACTACCAGCTAAAGCGAGTATTTATTGTTAATAGAAGCTCACGAGATTTGCTTTACCTTGACGCATTCTTTAAACTCGATTTGAAAAAGTGCCAGTTAAAACCCACCGAAGGCCCGCTATATGGCATTGACAACGAACCCGTGCCAGTCCAAGGGATGATCCAGTTAGAAGTCACCCTACACACATACCTAAGAATGGCGAGTCATATGTCCACCTTCTTGGTAGTTGACTTACCCTCCATCTATAACGCTATACTAGGCCGCCCGTGCCTAATAGCGTTCGGAGCTGTCACTTTGATTCTGCACCTCAATATAAAATTTCCAACAACATGAGGTGTGGGTGAAGTATTGGGCAACTAGGTCACTAAACAGACGTGTTACATTTCTCAGATTGTCTCAAGTGGCAATGCAAAGTCGGTAGGAAAACTCGATCACCGAGACGAAGAAACTCTATAGTAAATGTAGTCCGGAGAGGCAACCGATCTAGTCCCACTGAATTCGGAGGATCCGAAGAAGTGTGTATAGATTGGGTGCTCGCTCATCGGAACATGCGCGATGTGCTAGTCACATTCTTATGACAGAAGGCTGACGTTTTCGCATAGACACCCATGGACATACTGGATTTTGGGTGATATAATGGTCGACAAGTTGGACTTCGATCCCGACCATAAGCCCATCAGACAGAAACGGAGGAACCACTCCATGAAAATATTGATTGCGGTCCGGGAAGAAGTAGAAAGGCTGCTGGATGCCGACTTCATCAGGGAGGTCCAATACCCGAATTAGCTTTTCAATGTTATCCTAGTAAAGAAAAGTAATAGAAAATGGCAAATGTGTGTCGACTTCACCAACGTTAACAAAGCCTGCCTAAAAGACAGTTTTTCTTTACCCCGAATCGACCTATTGGTGGACTCCACATCTAGACATGAGCCGTTGAACTTCATGGACGCGTACTAAGGCTATAACCAGATCCGAATGAGCCCATAAGACGAGGAGCACACCTCGTTCATGACAGACCAAGGTACCAATTACTATAAGGTCTTGCCTTTAGGTCTAAAGAACGCGGGCGCCACTTATCAGCGGCTCGTGAATCAGGTGTTCGAAAAGAAGATCGGCCGCAGTATGGAGGTGTACGTCGATGACATGCTCGTCAAGACCAAGGTCACCCATGACCATATCCGCGATTTGGCTGAATCCTTCAAGGTACTTCGCGCACATAACATGAGGCTAAATCCAACTAAGTGCATCTTCGGAGTATCCTCAGAAAAATTATTGGGATTTATTGTCTCCCAGTGAGGGATCAAGGCAAACTCAAAGAAGATTAAGGCTCTCGTTGACATTACTCCTCCATGGAGCATCAAGGACGTCCAGTGGCTAGCCGGACGACTGGCGGCCTTGTCCTGCTTCTTAGCGAAGTCAGGCAATAAGTATCAACCTTTCTTTAAAGCACTGAGGGGAACGAAAGCGAATGGATTCCAATGGATGGCAGAGTGCCAGACAGGCTTTGATGAATTGAAGCGGTATCTAGCCAACCCCCCGTTGCTAGCGTCACCCAGGGAGAGAGAGGAGTTGTACCTCTACCTGGCAGTGTCAGAGGTGGCCCTCAGCTCGGTCCTCGTACACCAGGACTCTGATACCCAGTGGCCGGTCTATGATGTTAGCAAAACATTGACCAGTCGAGAGACGCACTACTCACGCGCGAAAAAGTTGGCCTTGGCGATTATCTTCTCCGCCCGAAAGTTGAGTCCTTACTTCCAGACTCATCGTGTGATTATTCTCACCAACCTGCCTTTGAAGAGCATTGGGAGTGAGGTGAAGGAGTTCATCAATAGCCCACTTTACCAGCCACCCAAAAATGTCAGGTTTCTCACCTTTCGAGCGAGGTGAAGGAGTTTAACAGGAGATTTGGCAAAGTGACCCTCTCCATGCTCCCTTAGCTGAGAATTAGAAGATTGACCAACTTGTCAGGGCAACGGCGGCCAAACGTGCAGAGCAGTGTTCGAGGGGCATGCGGGAAATTCTTAGCACTCCCAATACGGAGGAGTAGGAAGCGATGCAAATCACTAACATCGAAAGCTGGATGTCGCCCTACTTGAGGTACCTGGCAGACGGAGTACTACCAGATGACTTAGGCGAGGCAAAACGGATCAAGAAGACAGCCGGCTGGTATTCCACAGTCAATGGTAGGTTATGTTGTTGTGGCTACTTGATCCCTTTTCTCGGATGCTTAACCCCTAAGGAGGCAGACTACGCTCTGAGCGAAGTCTACCTCGAGATCTGTGGGTCGCACATCGACGGTAAGAACCTAGCGATTAAAATCATGCGCTAGGAATATTACATGAAAACAATAAAGAAAGATGCCCTCAACTTCGTAAAGAAATGCAAAAATTGCCAACTCCACGACAATCTTCACCACCAACCGTCCGTTGAATTGAGGGCTCTTCAAGCCCCTTGGCCCTTCACACAATGGGGGCTCGATATTCTAAGCCAATTTTTCATTGCTCCGGGCAAAGGAAGTTAAATATAGCTGGCATCAACTATTTCACTTAGTGGGTCGTAGCCGCCCCGCTAGCCAAGATCACATAAGACAGTGCTCTAGAATTCGTCCACCAAAGCATAATCAGCAGATTTGGCGTTCCTGAGGTCATTATGACAGACAATAGAATTCAATTCTCCTAAAACCATTTCACAAAGTATTACACCAGTCTAGACAGCAGATTGGTCCATACTTTGATGACGTACATGCAAGCCAACGGACAGGTGGATGTCACAAACGGTACGCTGCTCCACAGACTGAAAACCAAGCTGGAGGATACATGGGGCTCCTGGGTCGATTAGCTACCCTCCGTCCTGTGGTTTTACCAGACAACTCCTAAGGAACCGACTTGCGAGATGCCTTTCAGCCTCTGCTACGGGATTGAGGCGATAATTTTGGTCAAAATCAGGCTCCCGAGTCTTAGGATAACTCTCAAAAAATTTAAAAATACCTAGACTTGTTGGAAGAAGCCCACGATGCCACCAGGCTACGGACGGCGGCCTACCAACAACGAGTTTCATGCTATTATAATAAGAAGGTAAAAGCGCGACACTTCGAGCTTGGAGATCTGGTACTGCAAAGCATCGATACTACAGGAAATATCACAAATTGGAATAAACTCTCCCCAGATTGCGAGGATCTTTTCCTAGTCTCCGCCGTTCTATGAAACGGAGCGTACAAACTCCGAACCCAGAATGACAAGTTGGTTCCTACCCCCAAGCCATTTTTTACTAACATAATGACACCGAGCCCTTATTGCGGCCAATGCTACTGAATCAGCAGCTTTATTTTTTGTCCCAACAATTAAAAATTATTTTCCTTTACTTGCTGCATCAAAAAGTAAATCACAAGTTTTTGATAAAAAATGAGCTATTCGAGTAAGATTTGTAATATGAATACCTTTACGCTTTGCAAAGATATAAGGTGACATTCTAGGATTCCATTTCCTAGTACCATGGCGAAAATGAACTCCTGCTTCCATCATCTCTTCCAAATTAATGTTTCAATATCTTCTTGTCATTTACCTCCAAGCTTCCTCTTTCTCTGTTTTTTTTTAAATAAAGAGATGTGGTATTCTGAAATAGAAAATTATTCCGACGAAATTCTCTCTTCTACCACGGATTGACCATTGATACACAATCCAACCCTTTTATTTCTTTCTATTCATTACTATGTTTATTACTATTACTAAATTAAATTACCGTAAGAAATACAAATAATTAAAAGAATGAATCTATTCTTAAAAAAAATAAATTTCATAAATTATTGTTTTGATGTATAATGAAAAACAAAGGAATTAAATAATTCTTTGTGGCAAAAAAAAAATCTTTCATTTTCCCCTCGAATAGATTCTTCTTTTTTTGTTTTCAAAGGAATGTTCTTATGTTGCCTTGAACGGTGTACTAATTTTTTGAATCTGGTACCAACAAGCATCATCCCCCTAGAACAATGTTTGAAGGGATATCTATATGAATCGATCGATTGTGTAAAGCCCGTGGTAGTAACAGAATCGGAAAAAGTATACAAGTTCTTTCCTATTATATTAGTATTTTTTATTAGATTAGTATTAGGTAGTAATCCCGGCTCAGTGAGTTCTTTCTTCCCTTATGAACTGTTGGCACCAATGCTACATTTTGTCTCTATGGACCAAGGAGAAAGGGGACTCGTTGGTAAGAGAATTGTAGGATGAGAGAAGGAAGGAGGTCAACCTCTTTCAAATATATAACATGGATTTTGACAATATAACGTAGTTGGACTCTCATGTCGATCCGAATGAATCATCCTTTTCACGGAGGTAAATCTTTGATTGCTAGGTAAGAGGATAGCAAGTTCTAAATTCTGTCTCGGTGGGACATGTAATTCTATTACTATAAAATTTATAAATGAAGTAGTTAATGGTGGTTACTATTATCCTTTTTAGAGTGACGAATCATGTATGTGTTTCTAAGAAGTTGTTCAAGAATAGTGGTGTTGAGTTTCTCGACCCCTTACCTTAGGATTAGTCAGTTGTAGTTGCTGAACCATACCACATAGTTTCGACAGTAACAAAAATTATAAAAATGATAGCAGCGATGCTGCTAGAAACGACAGTTTCAATATTGCCCATACGTAATCCTTTGTATAGACGTTGAGACGGACGGACACTAAGATGGAATAGACTTGCTAATATGCCCAATGTCCCTACTGCAATATGATGAGAGACTATTCCTCCCGGAATAAAAGGATCGAAACCTTCTACACCCCAAGGAGGCAACATCATCTAGAAGGTATGTGCTACCGTGTTACTTTCCTGAGCTCTACATTGAGTCGTTGCTGAGACAGGCAATCGATTATGCAATGATAAAATGAAAAAAAGAATACTTGACTAAACAATATGATCCTCTAATAAACTGACCCTATCGTGGAATAATAAAAAACTCTGTACTCCTTAATAAAATAGCAGTAAAAAATTCAATAGATCGAATTTGGATAAATAAACTTCATAGTATCATTCTTAATCCTTATAACAGAAATTAAATACTGAAAAATCATTATCAAAAGAAATTCGTCATTTCCTTATTTTAATAAGTGAATTGGCTAGAGAATCAACATCCATTTTAAAAGGAATTTTTTTATTTCCAGAACAAAGACGAATTGATTCAAAAGGTTGACAAAAAGTTTTAAATTTTTTATTCGATTAAGTCAGAACTGATTCCATCACTCAAAGATAAAGTACCTCATATTTTTCCCTCTGCCTGGGGCTGTCTCGCAATACCTTCTACAGCTTGGCCTGCAGCAGTACTTTGACCAACTCCAGGTCCAATAGATGCAAGCCCTACGGCCAATCCAACAACAATAACGGAAGCGGTAGAAATCATTGGATTCATGATAAGTTCCTGGCAAAAAAAAAAAGAAATGGTTAATGATATAATCGTTCTTTGAATTCTGTGATCTCATTCTTGATTTTATATTTTTTTTCATTCAATTCACAGTCATAAACGAAAGAGAAGGACTTTTTTTGGTATCCCCATGAAAATTCAAGTAGGACAAATTAAATATGGGTTCAACTTAACTATTGGTTCATATATAACTAGTTAATATCGAATATTAAGTATACATATGTTTCTTCCATAATGTAAACCAACTATTCTATCTTAGATTCAATTAGATTTTAGAATTATTCTTTGAAACACTTACAAGAGTTGACTTATATCCATTAGATTACATATCCCTAGTTCAACCCCTCTATCCTAACCAATCCCCATTTTCTAATATTTTTTATTTTTTCTATTACCCTAGACGTTTTTATATTTCTGTTCACTAGGCCTCAATACTGAGGGATAAAAAAAGCATAATAAAAAAACTGTTGGCATGCCTCGTCTGCCTTAGACGAGTCGTATGCTTTGTTCATTTCGTAGGCATCGAGTGCGTATACCTAAGAGTACTCATATGCTTATGCCCACTTTGAATGAATAGGAGGGAAGGGCCTAGCTAGAAAGGCTATATCAATGGCGGCTTCCAAAATGCCTATATGTACTCAATTCATTATTTCAGGATAGCAATGTAGAACCAAAGGAAACAGATCTTTGGGATAAAAAAACCTATGTTTTTTGGTTTTGTACAAAAAATATTTCTTACTTATTTTTTCCCTTTGCTTTGCATTGAAAGAAAAAAAATGATATGATTCAACCTCAAACCAATTTGAATGTAGCGGACAACAGCAGGGCTCAAAAATTGGTGTGTATTTGAATCATAGGAGCTAGCAATTGTCGATAAGCTAAAATTGGTGACGTTATTATTATTGTGATCAAAGAAGCAATACCCAATATGCCCTTAGAAAGATCAGAAGTGATCAGAGTCGTAATTGTACATACCTGTAAAGAACTCAAACGTGACAATGGTATGATAATACGATATGATGACAATGCTAATAAGATCGTTTATTTATAACAGAATGGTATACAAAGTCAACAGATCTCAATGAATACAATCGGATTAATGGCTACACAAACCGTTGAGGGTAGTTCTAGATCTCGGCCAAGTCAAACTATTGTAAGGTATTTATTGAGACCATTGAATTCGGAATATGAGTCAGAAATATATGGATATATCCATTTCATGTACTTTTTTTTGTACATTGAATCCTAGTCCTTTAGGACTTTTTAGTAGAATGATTATCCTTATCATTGTTTATATTTAAGGTTGGAACAAATTACTATAATTTGTCCCCGCCAATGGATCAGTTGACATTTTTCACAAATTTTACGAACAGAGGCGCTTATTTTCATATTTTTCATTCCTTGCTTAAATTCTGAATCAATTCTTTTGAAGAAAAAAAGTTTCTTGATACGGATTCATTTAGAAATTATCTGAACCTATTCATAAAAAAAATGAAGAGCCTCAAGCTAATAAAGACTAAGAAGGCTGACTCAAGAAAATTTTCATTAAGAGCTCCATTGTAGAATTTAGACCTAACCAATAATTAAGAAGTGATGGGAACGATGGAACTTATGAATACAGAAGATTCAATTGAAAAAGAATACTCATGATTCATTGGGCGGGATGGCGGAACGAACCAAAGTCATTTGAACCTCGCCCTTAACTTATGCTATTGTAAGGTGCTGCTAAGCTAAATGGAAGGAACTTATCAACGTCCATAAATAAAAAATCATAGATTGAACCGCCAAATCAAAAAAATTAGATGCTATCATTTTGTATTGGCTAAGTTCACGAGTTAGAGATAAGTGGACTCGAACCGCTGACATCCGCCACAGGGTAAACCACCGTCTCTGAGGCCCCGTGACTAATTCTACCATAGAGGTCAAGGAT
>JAOVVI020005303.1:4742-16660 GCA_028571085.2 Nepenthes alata
CAGCTTACCTATAGGAGGAGCTTAAAACCAATGGCCTGTTAAAACCAAGGTCCACAAAATAGTATGGTTAGGTTACGTGGATTAATCCAGAACTGTTCAATAGAAAGCAGGCAAATAGGGTCGCGCAAAATACCACGCCTGTGGTTGTCACTCCTGCAAAGTTGCTGATAGTCTCGACAGCACAACACGGGCAAGCAAGCATAACTTGCCCTAATGCGGTCGCGATAATTGTCTCGGCAATCCAATAAATATCCGCAGGATATTTACCGATACGATATATCACCCCAGTACGGCAAGTATAGTTCTGTAACATTTCCAAAAAGGCGATATTTACCATATGCGCCCCACACACGATCGTTGAGGCAGCTCAACAAAATTGCCAAGGTGATCAACATTAGCCACGAGGCCCAATAAGGGCTACACTAGTTCTACTTCTATTAATACCCTTCACCACTGTGGAAAAAAAAGGGAGGAAGACCAACGCATACCCTCGAGCACCCTAAGAGAATTATGAAAGCTTTCTCTCAAGCTACTCCGCTCACAAGTGCACATTCTCTCAAGCCACTTTACCCCATGAGTGCACCGCCTCTCGAGTCACTCGGCATTAGAGTACACCTTCTCTCAAAAATCGCTCTCAGTCATTTAATCCACACTCGATCCCCCACCTACGTGTATCCATGCAACTTACATTCTCTATCTTTCTTTCTCTCATAGAAAAATTTTTGACTTGAGCATCGAGGATATATCAGATAGTAAGTCTCGCAATCCTCTGACGGCTCGTTTATTTATTATGGTGTGCAGTATCAAGGTTATTAATAATGAAGACTATATCCGCTTCAATTCGACCTACTAGAGGAGATCAATTTGTTGCCTAATCTGTATAGCAATTCGAATCTAGAGACACATTATTGGCATCATTTCTGGTAACCGATTGAAAAGTCTAACCACTATACTTGCGAAAGCAAACATGATCAGCATCAGGATACAGACCAGCACACCGGCCAGGAACGTCGTCTCCAATAGCAACGACCCCTCCATGGGTAGGCATACCGATGGACAACCAACCCCTGACATGCGAGCGCTCACTGCCTAGATGGATAATATGTCCAAGATACTCTAAACCCTTTGCACATATCTGGACGAACAGTAGATGGGGGCTCCCTCCTCCATCTCTCAAATTTCGGCTTCAAAATAAAAATGTTGGAGGAATAGGCACCCTATCGAGAGGACTTAATGGTCTGATGACCACGATGTCCGAGCGGCCACAATCGACATGGCCCAGACACAGCTGGAGGGCCGACTCAGTCAAGGAACGCAGGATGAACTCCCGGGGTGACGGAATCCATGCTAATCCCATGATGATCGAGGCCCCAGCCTAAGGAGAGACCTTATGCAGCACCTAACCAACGAGGGCCAATAACTGCCCAGACCAGCGTGCCTCTCTGAACCACTCAAAGTTAAGGACGTTTCTCAATGCCAAGAGGATTGTGTCCTCCTCTTGAATGGAGGAGAGAACGAGGAAATTGAGCAGTAGGTGTTCAGATGAAGTACCGACAGACGCACCACCGATTTAGAAGGTCACCATTCATAAGGGAGATCCGGACGCAGCCGCTCCCTCGTAAGTTCAAGATGTCGACCGTGGAACCCTACAATAGGAGTTTTGATCCAATGGACTATCTGGATCACTTCCGTATCTTGCTAGTCTTCTAGGGTCTCGATAACTTTACCATGTGTTTGTACTTTCCTTTGACCCTTAAGAAAAATGATCAGATTTGGTTCTATTGCCTATAGTCAAATTTGATTTGAATATTCTAGGAACTGGCTGACAGATTCTTGGAACTGACCGACAGGTTATTGTCACAATTCGCCTCCAATCGAAGCAATGAGAAGCAACCTTGGCACATTATTTGCGTTCGACAGGGGCCAAGCAGAAGTTTGAAGCGCTTCCTGACTCGATTCACCGTAGAGGCCCAAAAAATATCTAAGCTGATTGACAATGTGAAGCTGAATGCCTTTATAATGACTTTAAAACCAAGGAATTTTTTCAAACACCCAATCTATCAAGACTCTCAAACCTTCTAAGGGGTTGAGACCATTGCCTGTACCTACATAGTCATCGAAGAGGCCAACGAATAGAAATAGCCAGGGTGCATAGACCACCTCCACCAGAGATCGACAAACAAGAAGAAGAGGAATGGGGACATCGCCAACAACTGAGATCACAAAGAGTAGCCCAAGGTGGAGCTGGGTACTCGAAGGTAGTTTAGGCCCCTGAACCTGACCCATTTGAATGACTCTCGAACCAATATCCTCATGCAAATATGGGATAAAAAAATTTTGAAGTGGCTGAAATAGCCCAATAACCCGAAGGGTGGAGAATAGTAAAAGTATTATTTCCACCATCGATCTTTGGGTCATAATATAGAAGACTGTCGGATTTTACAGAAAGAGATCGAGGTCCTTGTTTGAAAAGGGCACCTCACTAGATTTCTATGGGACCTGGGGCAGGCCCCTGGCAAAGTGGAAGAAGATGAATTGGAACAACAGCCGAGGAAATGGTTCATGTTTGGGTAGTCAGCATGGTGACCATGAGGCAACCTAAGTACAATGCCTCAGATCACCTAGAGAAAGGTTTCAGCAATAAGAAGCCGAGGGTAGGAATTAGGAATGATATCATTAGTTTCTGTAACAACGATATGATATATGTAATGACTCCCCATTCTGACCCTCTAGTTATATCTGCATCCGTTTCAAACACTACAGTCGACTAACAATTAAAACAAGTCTTTATTAATAATAGAAACTCTCATAATTTGTTATATCTCGATATATACTTTAAACTCGGATTAAAAAAGAATGTATTTGCACCGTCACCATCTTCAAATAAAGTATTTTCTACGGTAGCACCAAGCTAGATGAAATTGATCGAGGCAGCCCTATACGAGCTAGATAATGAACCAATGCCGGTCTAGGGGACCATCTTATTGGAGGTCACATTACGAACATACCCAAAGACAGCATCCCGAATGCTTACGTTTCTAGTGGTTGACCTGCCCTCGATCTACAACATCATCTTGGGGTGACTTTGCTTAACCGCATTTGGGGTAGTGACATCTAATGCTATGTAGGTATAGGTTCAGCAATAATGATACCTTCTAAATCGTATATTTGATAACAAAGTTTCTGACAACATGCGGCATCAAAGAGGTCCTGAGCGACCGAGTGACCGGTTGAACATGCTATCTGTCCCAAGTCACTTGACGACTCCAAACCAACCAGTCGAAGATTTTGACCATCAAGACGAAGCTACTTTGCAGCAAGCCAAATTTGGTGAGACGATCGATCAGGTCTCATTGGACCCAAGCGATCTCGAGAAATGCATACAGATTGAGAGCTTGTTGACAGGTGACCTACGCGACCAATTGATAACCTTCATCCAACAAAACTCTGATGTTATTGCTTGGACTCTTGCTGACATGCTAGGAATACTAATCAAAATAATAATCCACAAGTTGGGTTTCGATCCAAATCATAAGCCCATCAGATAGAAGCAAAGGAACCACTCTATAGAAAAGTTTGTTGCCATGCAGGAAGAGGTGGAGAAGTTGCTTAACGCAGGTTTTATTAGGGAGGTCTAGTATTTGGACTGACTGTTAAATATGATCCTCATTAAGAAGAGTAATGGGAAATAACGGATGTACGTCAACGTCACTGACATAAATAAGGTACGTCCAAAGGACAACTTCCCTTTATCGAGGATTGGTATATTGGTGACTCCACATTCAGACACGAGTTGCTGAACTTCTTAAACACCTACACAAATTACAATCAAATTCAGATGAGACCTAAAGACGAAGAGTATACTTCATTTATGACGGATTAGTGGATGTACTGCAATAAGGTCATACTATTTGGAATGAAGAATACAATCACCACGTACCAGTGGCTTGTGAACAAAATATTCAATACTCAAATTAGTCGAAATATAGAAGTGTTTGTAGATAACATATTCGTCAAAAGTAAAACTACCGACGACCATATCCATGACCTCGGTGAGACCTTTGAAGTACTCTGAGCACACCAAATTAAGCTAAATCTAACCAAGTGCGCTTTTGGAGTGTCCTCTAGAAAATTCTTGGATTTTATCGTCTTTCGACAGGAGATTGAAGCAAACCCTGAAAAGATAAAAGCCATCATGGATATGAGCCCACCTCAAACCGTGAAGGAAGTCCAAAGGCTCGTCGGAAGACTCACAATGCTCTCTCGCTTCCTAGCAAAGTCGGTAGAAAAGTATCTTTCATTCTTTAAGGCCCTAAGAGGAATGAAGGTGAACGACTTTAAGTAGATGGTCAATTACCAGGTAGCCTTCCAAGAACTGAAGGTATATCTCACCTGTCTCCCTCTCATGACGTCACCAAAAGAAGGTGAAGAGCGATACTTATATCTAACGGTTTTGAATATAGCCCTATTCTCAGTCCTGATCCGATAGCATTCTAATATACAATGATTGGTCTACTATGTTAGCAAATTTCTGACAGATAGTGAGACCCATTACTTGCATGTGGAAAAGATCACCCTAGCACTCATTTATTTTAGCAGGAAGCTACGACCGTACTTCCAGGCATATAAGATCATCATCTTGACTCATCAACATCTGAAAAGAATCTTATGAAAACCCAACGTGTCCAAATGACCGATTAAATGGGCTATTGAATTAGGCGGGTTTGACGTGGAGTTTTAACCGAGACTGGCCATAAGAGGCCAGGCCCTTGTAGATTTCTTAGTCAAAATGACAACCCTGGTTTTGAACACCTATGACCTCGACGAAGATGCCTGCCATCAAGAAGAAGCTTCGGTTTGGACACTGCACGTAGTCGGATCATCAACACAATCGAGCAGTTGAGCAGGCATGTTCCTGAGGACTCTAGATGGGTCAAAGATGAAATACACGATGACTCTTGGATTTCCAACCATCAACAACATTGCCGAGTATGAAACTTTACTCACTGGACTCAGCCTAGCGAGGGAATACTTGGCAAAGAACCTGATCGTCTACAGCTTATTGGAGCTAGTCATTGATCAAGTCCTCAGGAATTTTGAGGTGCCTAACCCTTCACTCGCGAAATACCTCAGTAGGGAAAGGCATGACCCAAGCGTTCGATAGGGTCGAGAAGACCCACATCCCAAGGGAGGATAACAACAAGGCGGACAAGATGGCTATAAAACTCCCGAGACATGCAATAAGTCCTAGCTTCCCTAGGCATAGAGGAGCCAGAGCAAGGATTGTTGTAGCTATTGAACGATGAAAGCTAGATGGCCTCGTAATGGAGGTGCATCACTGACAGCTTTCTGTCAAAAAATCCATAATAAGCCAAGCGCGTAAGGAAGATAGCAGGCTGGTACACCATCATAGATGAAAAATTATACCGTTGTGGGTACTCTATTCCTTATATGTGGTGTCTTATGTCAAAAGAAGCTGAATACTCACTAAGTAATGTGCATCCTAAAATTTGTGGGTCACACATTGGCAGTAAGAACCTTACTTGTAAAGTAATGCGGAAGGATTATTATTGGCCAACGATGAAGTAGGATGCCGTGAAATTTGTGAAGAAATGCGTGAACTACTAAGTCCATGACAACATTCCCCACCGGCTACACACGAAACTGCAAGCCCTACAAGCACTGTCGCTATTTGTACGATGGGGGCTTGACATACTCGTCCCACTACCCATTGCCTTCGGGTAAAAGAGGTTCATCATAGTCGGCATCGACTATTTTACAAAATGGGTGGAAGTATCCCTGCTGACACGGATAATCAAATAGAATATAATGGGGTTCGTTCGGTAAAGTATCGTTTGTAGATTCAGGATTTTCGAGGTCATAATGACTGACAATGGAACCCAATTCATCGGCAAGCATTTCACTAAGTACTGTTCAAGTTTAAAAATAAGGCCGGTTCATACTTTTGTTGTATATCCACAAGCGAATAGGCAAGTTGAAGTGATGTACCGAACCCCACTATACAAACTAAAGATAAAGTTAGAAGATGTAGGAGGCTCTTGGGCCTATGAGCTCCCTTCCATACGGTGGTTGTATTGGACGATACCAAGGAAACTTACCCACGAGACGCCCTTCAGCCTGTGTTATGGGATTGAAGCGGTCATCCTTGTAGAGATTGGACTGCCTAACCTCAAGGTCAAGAGTTTTCAACCCGCTTAGCAACTACCAACAACTCAGAGAGTATCTTGACCTACTCAAAGAAGTCAGAGATGCAACTAAGTTGCGAACAGTGGCCTATCAGTAGTGGATCGGTCAGTACTACAATAAGAATGTGAAAGCATGCTAATTTGAAATGGGGGATCACGTTCTACGAAGTACAGAGGCAATTGGAAAAAATACCAATAGGAATAAACTCTCCCAAAATTGGGAAGGACCATTCTTAGTCTCAACAATTCCCCGAAGTAGTGCGTACAACCTACGTACCCAGAATGACAAACTAGTCTCGCGAACATGGAACGAAATTCACCTCAAAAAATATTACCGATAACCCCCTACTGAATTCAAGTAAGTCTGGCATATATTATTAGGAATGATTGTAAAATGTACCATGTTTAAATTAATAAAATAATTATTCATTTGATTTTTGAATATGGATGCTTATATGTCACCGTATAAAATCAGATGACTCAGATTGTCCCTAAGTTAGGTGAAAATGCATCGCCTGTTAACCACCGTACTAAAGCGAGACCCTAACCTTGGTCCTAACAACCAAGCGATCCGAACGTGATCAAATACTACCACCCGGGGGGCTTGCGGACAAAAGTCGGACCTCTCCAAATAGGTGGCCACAAAAAACCCTATGGGGCTTTCTAAACATGCGTGACATAACTTCCTCCGATGGGGATGAGTACTATCAGTCAAAAATAGTTGGCAGCCTAGGATCGAACGCACACAAGCGACGACATCTCCCAGCAGGACTGAGCACCAATGGTTCCATGTGCACGATGACATCAACTTTGCCAAAGCTTGGCGACTGTGGCAATCATACCTAGTCGGCCCAAGTGAGGCTCACCAATAAACTTGCAATGACATCTTC
The DNA here is from genome assembly GCA_028571085.2 of Nepenthes alata. Lineage (NCBI taxonomy): Eukaryota > Viridiplantae > Streptophyta > Magnoliopsida > Caryophyllales > Nepenthaceae > Nepenthes > Nepenthes alata. Next base: position 11,839 of record JAOVVI020005303.1, read on the forward strand.
TCACAGAAAAGAGTACTACCTCATAAAACCAAAGTGCGGTGACTTCCTCTAGCGAGAACGAGCACAACTGGGCCCTTGCGTCCACACCAAACCCGACAACAATGGCAACAACACTTAGTTGGCAAGAAGTGAAATATTTAAAAAAATAGAAAAGTTTGACATAAATCCAGATGCATTGGCGACAATGATCGAAACGATGTAGCCATTTTATTAAAGGATTGAATTATACAAAGGACCTCCATCAGTCTTAGTGGTATAGAACACTACTGTTGGCCACAGCTCAAACCAACGATTATCCCAAGGTTGGGAAGGCTCCCCTCCTCTCTCCAAGAAATCCGAAAAGTCAGATCGACACTGGGCACCGTTGTTCCTCGAATTGAAGAAACCAATAGAAAAGTCGGGAGCCTCCAAAGATGTGATCTGTCAACAAAGGTGAATACCATCCCAGAACCTGACATTTAGGGCCTGACCAACTTCCTTCAGACTGTGTCGGGTTCTCAACTCCTCAAGTCAAGCGTACCCACTCCAAGGATTGGTGAGATGTTGCTCAGCCTCTTAGAGTGCGTCATGAGCGAGGTGATCAAATCAAGAGTCCAAGATTTCTCCTCTAATAGCTCTTTGGATCTTGCTCAGGACTCAGACAACTCAAGGTTGAGGCTAGTAGTCCGCTCTCGACTATATAGGGCTTCAACAATGGCAGCATTGACCCGACCCTCCATCTCTTCCATCACACTCGAGTCAACACTTGTTTGGGTCAAGTAAGAGATCTTAGCATCCTACTGGCATACCATTGCCACCTGTTGGTGCAAGAAAGTCTCCATCAGGCGAAGTGCCTCCTATGTTTGCAAAAGAAGAAGATTAGTCAAGTGATCGGGCAAGAACAACAATTGGTGAGAAAATAAAAATTTGCAAGGACCGTGCGTCTATGTAAGGTTGCTCCTCAATGAAAGACAGGCCTAGCAAAGCCTTTGGTAAAGGGGCTAGGGAGGACCCCTGGCATAGCAACGATGCGGTGTTAGAACCAGGAGCCAAGGGGGAAGCATCCAAATTATCCAGGGTCACAGACGCCATCGCCTTTGAGCGAGGTGCCTCTCAAGTCATGCCAGCTTCAAGGTCACATCCCACACTAGCCTCGGTCGCCTAGACAGTTCTCAGCCCCTCATCAACAAAAGGAATGCCATACTCTACCAAGGTTGGAGCCTCAATAGGCTCACCCATGTCACCGGTTGTGGAGTCACTGACTCTTGTGACAAAAGTGATGGGGAGCTCCCCAAGGTCTAGGTAGCCCAGTGGAAAAGGGTCATCGTCTAGCCTTCCAGATTACTCACTGGCCTCCTGCTCGATGCCCCTGGCAACCTTAGCTTTTGGCTCATTCACAATCATCTCCCCCATGACTTGTCCATCATGCACGACCTCCCCAACAAAAATGGCAAGAGGTGCGGAGATAGACCCATCAAGTGACGAGGGGACAAAGATCGTGACCCTGCACTTAGCTGCACGCGAGGCGTTGAATGGCTCGCCTGATCCGCCCTCCAAAGGGCAGGATGTCTCAATAGTTGGAGCCGATGAGGGCTCGTAGCTTGCAACCAGCAGATCCAACTCACCTACAACCATAGGATGTGCTAGGCATGGGCCACAATAAGATTCTCTTGACGACGGATGAGATGCCTTCTCATAGACTTCATCAACTCTCCTAACCTCCTCGGAGATAGGAGTAGGAGAAGGGATAGCCCTGCTTTATCAGATGACCCCTTAGGAGAATCACGAATAATCAGCTCTCTCCGCCTTCTTTTGTGTCGACAAAGAGGCGTTTCAGGGGCCTTCATCATCCCCCTCCGCCCTCGCCTCCCACTCAACTCTAACAAATGCCTCTCTAGAAAGCCAAAGGCTAGTGTGCCGTAAGTCTGTGGAGTTATCTATGACAAGCTTCGCCAACTCGCGAACCATCCATACCTCCTCCTTTAAGTCACCGCCAGCATAGATGCTATTTACTTTGCTCCACTTGTGCAAGATACTCCATTTGGGATCAACCGCTAGGTAGAAGAACCAGTCCTTTCAACCCTTTATTGAGTCAAGGTTTTCCCCACTTATCTTGAACTTAGGATGAGGGGTGAAGGAGATCTAGTTATAATCTTGATTGAAGTGAAAGATTACTGATACCCTAAGCGTTCAAGGAAAGGCCCTTGGCGTGACAGAAGACACACAGAGAACTAAGGTATCGAAGAGCATTGGGATGGAGGCGAGCTACAGGGATCTCTGGAGCCTTCTGGATCTCGTTTAACTCATTCACAAACTTAATGCGAAGACCAGCTTTCAAGTGCTCCTCATAAATGGTGATGAACCCTGAGGGAGGGTCACAAGCCGTATCATCAACCTCAAGTGCAATGTATGGAATGTCGTCAGGGATATTATACTTCTTGCATAAAGACCCCACATCCCTGCTAGTGAGGATAGATAAAATTGCAACGATGCCCCGAGAAGCCATGAAAGTAAGGGATTAAAAGAAGGTGAATCGGGGTAGAGCAGTTTGAAGAATAAAGACATGTGGAAAGGGTAGGGGTTGGAGCTTGAATAGCCAATACCCTAGTCCTAAAATGACGTCGCATGAGGAATCAAAAAGTCGCATCTCCATAATGACTGCGACATGTGCCCACACCGCTGAGTGCTACGGAGCACCAAGTCAATTATGATGATTGACATAACACCTCCCCTATGTAGCTGATGGGTAGCTGGCAGCCCAAGCGGTTGTGTAAGTAAGTCAACGGCGCTATGCAGGTAATGATACCTGAACATGCTATTTTTTGAGAAACGGCAGATTGACAACCCAGGCAATCCCATGATCGATACAGTTAACGTATGTACCGCCTAAGCGCTAAGGACAAATCATTATGAATTGGGTTATCAACATTTCAGATTGTTGGATTGACAGAAAGTGCACGACAAGAAGCAACAACAATGCATATCAACTATTCATATTAAGTAAAAATATTGGAGCCATACAATATAAAAATAAATAATATTCAGTAGTTTCATTTATTAAGTCATTTTATAATGTACAACAAGCTTACAATGATTGACATATAATTCAAAAGGAATAAAAAGTGCATAGAGTAGTGATTTGACTATAGTCGTCCAACCAATCTACTGGATGGACGATTGTAAGAGACAAGCCTCCTTACTGACTACCTCGTTGAGAGGTTGAAATAGTAGGTGAAGCATGCAAAAAACTCCTATTATTCTTGCAAGGAAGAGCATGCAAAGCCCTTTCCTTTAAGAACGAGGTGTGGTATACCCTCTCTCACCCAAGAGGCTGAACAAGAAAAGAAAAAGAAGACTCTTCTCTCAAGCAGCCTACTATGGGATATTCCTCCCAGGAGCTATAGAAGAATGGTGTCTTTCCAAAATAGGCCGAAAGAGGAATCAACACCACCCCTCCGGTGCCTGAGACACCCATCCTTCAGATTGGTACCAAAAAGGACTATTCAACGTCAGCAAGACGAGAGGGGATAGCTGCTCGAACCCAAGCCTTTACTCGGTCAAACCCAAGTTCAGGCTTGGGACAAGCACAAAAAAGGGAAACCACTATGGCTTCCCATGCAGAAGAAGGTAATCAAGGCATATTTCAAGTGCATCCTTGAGCATAGTTTCAAACATTGGAGAAGAGCTCCCTCTAACTCTGACTTATGGCAGCGTAAGCTCCATGCCAACTCCGAACTCTTACACCACTTGGCTAGCGAAGATGATTTTTGATGCAAGGTACAGAGAGCCATTTCATTTATAACCAGAAAGAAGATCAGTTAGCATTAAACCAAAAAGATGTTGCTGACGAGACAAAATCACCAGGTTCAGAGAATCATCACAAAGCTCGTTAGGGATAGCGAATTAAACCCCGCATCACTGTGCAACAAATCAGCAAAACGCATGGGGAATGGGCACTCATGCAGGTTTACAGTTGGTGTCCCATCAAAGAACTCATTAACAAGTCAAGCTTCCCGATCCGAGGGGCTAGTGATGGGTCCCGCAGATCATGGGCTGACCTAGGCCCTAGCCCATAGGAATAGCAATAGTCTAGTGGACATTTTTTTCCCAATACTAAGGCCCACCAAGAGGAGGAAATCCTGAATAATGGTAGTCCACTACAATCATTGAGGCAGCTCAATGAATCTGTCAGGGCAATGAACATTAGCTGCGAGGCCCAATGAGGTCTACATCGGCTCCAATTCTATAAATATCCTTCACCATTGTAGAAAAAAAAGAGAGAAAGACCAACGCGTACCCTCGAGTGCCCCAAGAGAATTACGAAAGCTTTCTCTCAAGCCACTTCGCTCACGAGTGCACATTCTCTCAAGCCACTCCGCCCACGAGTGTACCGTTTCTCGAGCAACTCAACATTTGAGTGCACCTTCTCTCAAAAATCGCTCCCAACTGAGCGCGTCCACCGGAGTCCAGTTCTCTAGTTCATATTCAATCCCCCTCCTACGTGCATCCACACACCTTACATTATCTATCTTTCTCTCCATCATAGAATTATTTCTAATTTAAGAATTAGAAGATATATTGAAGAGTGTGTTCTACCGTTATTTGACCTATCATTTGTTTATTGTGGTGTGCAGGATCTAAGTTATCAATAACGAAAATCAGATCCATTTTAATTCGAATTGTCATACGAGATTAAGCGGCTCTATAATCCGTACAGTAATTCAGATCTAGATATGCATTAATAATTATATCACTGATTACATTTTTAGCATTTGTTTTTTCAATTTTTGTGCTTAAATTATGTGTGATGAAGTGGGTTGATTTTGGAAAAAAATTTTGAAAT
>JAOVVI020005304.1:0-16658 GCA_028571085.2 Nepenthes alata
TTTTTACCTTCCAGTTTCCAATAAGAAAACATCATTTACAGTGTGGCCTACCGACTAATAATGAAAAGAAAATGCACAAAAAAATATATATATTATTATTTACTAAAACAATTTTAATATTTACATACATAAATACATGATTTTTTATATCTTATATTTTCATAAAATAGCTGCATTCATAAGCTTATCAGAGTTCCTAGGGGGCCAATCATTTTTTATGTGGCCATGCCCAGTCCAAAATTTAAGCCCAATAAGCCCAACAACAAAATAGTAAATTTCAGACTTTAATTTTGATTATAGTTATCAGAAAATATGTGATATTAGAGTGTCAGGTATCCTAAAAATTTGGAATGTGTCACCAAAGTGTGAGACTAAGGCACCTTTACGTTTAGAATGAGGCAAAGGAGAGTCCCTTTTATATACCTTCTCAGCATGATCCATATAAAATATTTTTTAATAAAATATCGATGAGTCACTAGATACAGATTACTATATAAATTAGGAAGTCGTTTGATTTATTTTGGCAAGTCAAATTGAAGCGGATTTTGATTTTTATTCATAATAATTTAAATTCTATACACCACGATAAATAAAATAAGAGGTCAGAGGATGACGGAACTCACTTCTCGATATATCATCCGACGTTCAAATTAGAATTCTTTCTGTGAGAGAGAAATGGATGAAAGATGTAAAGTGCATAGATGCACGTAGGAGGGAGATTGAGTAGACGATTGCGTTTCGGTCGACGTGCTCAGTTGGGAGCGGCTTTTGAGAGAGGGTCCGCTATGCTAAGTGGCCCGAGAGACGGTGCACTCATGGGTGAAGTAGCTTGAGAGAAAGCTTTAGTAATTCTTCTAGGCCACTTAAGGGTATGTGTTGGTATAGGTTCCTCTTCTCGTAAGAGTGAATGAGTATTTATAAAATTGAAACCGATTTAGCCCTCCTTGAGCTTTGTAGCCAATGTCAGTTGCCCCAATAAATTCGTTGAGTTGCCTTAACGATCGTGTTGAAGCTGCATATAGTAACTGTTACCGTTTAAAAATATTGTAAAACTGCGCTTGTTATATCGAAATAATACGTTGTATGAGTGGATGTTTTATAAATATTTGTTGAGCTATCAAGATAGTTGTTGTGGTCGTATTATTATAGGTTTGCCTACTCACCCGCGTTATACTGTCAAGGCTATCAGTGGTTATGCAAGAGGGGTAATCATGGGCGCATATTGCACGCAACCCTATTTTTGCACTGCTTATAGAATAATTACAGTTCGATACGCTTGGGTTAACCATACTACTGTGTGGACCTTGGGCTCAATAGGAAGTGTGGTAGGCCAGTGTCATTTGAATTTTTCTCCTCTCGCTGGGCCTTGATCTTGGACAAAATGTTTCACTGGGCCATCGCTATTCCTATGAGCTAGACCCTAGACCGGCTCATGATCTACTGAACCCATCAAATATTAAAATATTCATATAATAATAATAAATAGAACTATTAAATGTTAAATCTAATATTAAATATTAATATTTAATAATTTTTATTTATAATATTAATGCCTATTAAATGTTAAATTTAATATTAAAATTTTTAAATAAAAATAACTATTTAGATAATATTATTTAAATTTAAATTTAATCAACTAAGTTTATTAATCCAATTATCTTGATACAAAAGTAAAACCCTAATTCTTATTTAGAAAAATCGAATTCCAAGTTAATACTTATGGATGATAAAGCGTGAAGGTTCAGTAATGTTTCCTCATCTCACGGACAAGAGCCATGCTGTTTAGATAATTAGAAAAAAAAAAGGTGATATAAATAGATTTTTTTATTTATTTTTAAAATATATTATTTATTTATATATATTCATAAATTCACATAAAAATATATAAATAAACCAGTTTTATATTATCTGAGGTGTAAAAAAAAATAAAAGATAAATCTTAAATATTTTGACTAAAATGTATACCTTAATAATTAGCTCTCAGCATTTAGTTTTTGAAAAAAAAACAAAATCAATTAATTGATTGATTAATGTAGAAAAAAAGTAAAAAACATCCATGAGATCACGTAATAAATAAGGCGTGAAGTTAACATTACTACTAATTTTTTAATAATTTATAGAAATTTATTTTATTTATTTATTCTTAGAATATATTAAAAAAGTTATTCATAATTAATAAATTATCCTTTTTTATATTAGACAAAATCTTAAAATGGAATTAACCACATAGCCAATTTTAGAATTATATGGGAGATACATAATATTCGGTAGAAATAAATTAATGTTTCATTTTAGGCTTATTTTCAGTAGGATAATAATTTTATTATTAATTAGTGAATAATTATGAATTATTATTCTTATGACAACAAAATTTTGTTATAAATAAGAAATAAATAAATTAATGATGTATATTTGAATATATTTCTTATAAGGAGGGTAACACGATAATTTCATATTAATTTGTTGTCAATTTTTTTATTATTTTTTGCATGGAAAAAATCTGAAAATTTAGTTCATAATTCAAATCTCACATTTTTAAAATAACCAACCAAATAAAAAAATATCAATTTTTAATTATATCACCACTGTATTATTACATTTAATTATTCCATTATTATCTTATTTTTATTCCAATAAATCCAAAAATATTTGTATTGAATTTCTAGTTGGCTACCCCAATTTGTTGTCATCCTTATGTGTCATCTTTGGATCATAATAAAATAAATTTATTATTAATTAATAATCATTCTTTTTTAAATAATAGTAATATAATTTTACATGCTAAAGAAACCCTACCCCTTCAAGAAGCTTCCCACTATGTTAAGCTTTGATTTGATTTACCCAATAGATATGATTCACATGATTTATCATAATAAAAACTTAAGATGAATACAATAACTAAAATTGAACTATACAAATTTAAATGTTTCAAATTATATATTAAAATCTTTAATCTAAATCATATGACTTTCATAATTAAATCTTAATCGTTCGATTTACTTTAGAACCCATCTTAACGGCTTTCGATTTACCATATCAATCTCAACAAGTTTGGTCTAAATTTCAAACTAAGTATAAGTTACCTATAAAAGCTCCAAATATTTTCATTTATCAGAAATAGAAAAAAATTAGCAAAATGAAACAGAAGTAGCAGAGATTCAGCATGCTAACTGATTAAATAAAGGGTAAGAAAAGTAACACCAGTATCAAAGCTCAGGGAGAAACAACTAAATGTCACACAATCTTAGTAAGGATTGATCACAATGATGGCTCCACTGTATAATTCATGTCACCTTTTAAGCCCTTTGTTCATGGGGAAATGTCGGGGCATCCAGTAGAGGTGCAACAACTGCCCGATATACAGTCCTGTCGATAATGTTCCTATATGGATCCTCCTCCCTCTTCTTGATTAAATAGGCGAGACTTGATTCGACTTCCGATTTTATGTGCAGGTATAATTCATTTGCATTCTGCCTGTCTTTCAGCATTTCTTTCTTTCCCTTGGTTTCGATTGGCCGAGCAAAAAGGTAATACAAGCGACCAGGCATCTTGGGTGCAACTACTGGAATGGCGACTTCTTTGTTATCCGTCTCCCCAATCATGCCAGCCCTATTACCACCCGATCGTACATCTCCATTAGTAAATAGAGTAGCTTCCGTGATCATGGAACAAAACATTGGCCACTATGTATCATTACTGGGATATCCCGAAACCAAACAAATATATCGTTATGTCACCAAAACAGTGACTCCGAGATACATTAGCCATTGAATATATGTTTTTTTTCGCTTTGCATTGCTCTTGGAAGTCCAAATTCACATGTATTATATATATACAAATCTTCTAATTAGTTTAAATTTATATACTTTATAAAAATATAAAACATATGTAGATTAAAAGTATTAGGCTATTTTTTACAATAATATAAACTATCAAGCTTAAATATTGATAAAATTAACTAAAACTTTTTAAATATGTAAAAAATATAATAAAAGACGGTCAAATTATAGTAAAAAATTCACTTTCTTAAGCAATTGTAGTCACAATTTTTGTTATGATTAAGGATTGCGCCATTAACGCATACTTATCAAAATATCAACTTATTCTAATAAGCTATTGTTATGTGAAAGTCTAATAGTGGTTTTGATTCTTCACTTTGTAACCGAAAAAAGGGAAGCCAAAGATTATACAAAGGCAGTAATGATAAAATTTATGTTACCTCACTCTATTCATTTCATGGCTTCTTTGCCTTATATAGTCCTTCAAGATGGGGATTCTCTTCATGTCGTCATAATCAAGGACCAACTGTCAAAGCCAAAAAAGATATCTTAAGTTTTAAACATACCAAAAATATCTCTAAGGATTCCGATTTAAGTGAAGAGGTAGAGAGAATGAGAACGATAGGAGCCATGCAACAAAATGTCGAAACCTTAAATTTTCAGACATATTATATAAGTAAAAGAGACAGCGATGAATGACGATTAAAAAGTTGCAGCCTAGTACAAGCGGGTCTCACATCGTGGCATCTGGTATACGAAGGGTCAAATATGTACAATACCTGGTATTGTAGAGAAACTATTTCCGTAATTTGAAACCATGATCTTTAGATCATAAATGGACTAACCTTACCATAATGTCAAGCTTTCTTTACTCCCACATCCATTACAAGTCTAAAGCAAACTCCTTGAGCTTTCAATGTGGACTTTGGGATACTATTCTGAACAAACTACCAGCCCAACAATGATGTCTTCTAAGGCCCTTATTCTGACTTAGGGCCAAGCATGGGATAAAATATCAGCAAAAGTATATCGATGTCAGGCACCCAATACTAATATTTTACGATAGTGTGATAAAATTGAGAGAAGTTTTCATATTAGCGATATATCAACCAATATACATGATAATTCATGATATATCACTAATATTTGCCCCTCAAGTTTCGATTGGAAAAAAAATATTATGTTCGACACAATACATACGCACTATAAGTTCGAGACTGATACATACATACACACTATAAGTTTTAGACCGAGACAGTCGTGAACGATCCGATATTTTCAACTACAGGGCCAAGACTTCGATGGGCGGCTATGGGGTGTTACAATGTCCCCAGTCAAATGCACAGTGCCGTTGCTACATCACATTGATAACTGATCCGGGGCTTCCTGTAAATGATTGGAGTGACTCAAAAGTCTAGACAGATAATAAAAATCCAAGTGCAAATACCCACGAGGGCTTAAACAGAACAGGAATCTAGGGAGTCTGCAGCCACTGTGCAGGTCCGAGCTAGTACCAATAACATCTGTAACGCACTCAACATGCCATTAGCCCATCAACTACGCCTCTGTAGGCCCCAAAAAGGGAATTCACCCAAGGACTGAATCATAGGTTGCACAAACCAGGATCTCCAGGTCAAATCAGTGGTCTATAAACTCATGCGGTGCCCTCGAAACAAACGCTATGGACATAAAATTCTATCAATCCCTTGAATAAAAATAAAATCCTTACCTCAAGTGATTTTTGATTTCTTGATGCTTGTGTTCTTCTCGAATAGCAAAGGAAAGTGCCTCAAAAAATAGAAATTTGACTCTTCAACGTCGGAAGGGCCTCCTTACATTCTCAGAAAAGGAATATTCACTGACTTTCTATCGAGAAGTGCATGTTGAAAATATTCCTAAGACATTGATTTGCTATAGACCTTTTGTCTATTTCAGTTGTGCATACGTATTCTCTAAAAACCATTTGAATCAATTCCCATGAGATAAATTCCCAATTCCAATTGCACACACATGCATTAATCTATCTCTTTTTGTTAGCTGCGTGCATAGTATGAAAATATTGGTACCTGTGTCGGTCACATTCATATTAGTATTAGACATATTGGACAATATGTATCGACATTTGATATAAATTGAAGAAAATTTTTTTTTTTAAAATCATAGGTTGACAAGCTAGTATAAACCAATATATCAGCCAAATATCAGACGTATTGACCGATATTTTTAATATCATCTGATATATGCAATATATTATTAATACGATAATATATCGTAATATTATCAACAAATAACGGTATTAGAGGCTCAATACTGGTATATATCAATCGATATTTTCATTTATGGTTATAAGCCTACTAAAGGTTTTATAAATTGAAGGAAAATGCAAATTCTCAATAAGACAAATAGGTTCACAGATGATGGTATGGAATGCTAGCTTGCCAATCCTGGGGATTTTGGAATGCACAGCATATGTTTTCAATGTCTCTATAGTAAACTTTTGGTTGGTGAGATAATTATTTCAACAGACATCTTAATTACAGAAACAAAGAGAAAAATATTTCAACTAGTAAATACCACTGAATATATATATTTTTTGGGGTAAGTAAAATACCATTGAATATAACCGCTTGTGTCTTGTAAAGTCTACTTCTCATCTAGATCATATGATACAACATTATACTAAATGCGTCTACTAACTATTTTGATTGCAATTTACAGAACATAAGTGATAATAAAATGATATCTATAATCAATTTCAAGAAAATTTCCAATGCAGATGAGAAAAATATGGGATACTTACTTCTAACAGATCGTCTTCTCCAACAACTCCAAAGGGTACAATAGTGGCCCCAAATTGTGCAGCCATTCGAACAAATTCTGGTTGATCAGGCCAAAATAACTTGTATGCCTCCCCCTGCCGACCAATAACTAAGCAGAATGACGATTTTTGTGATACAAACAAGCAGCAGATTCATTTGTACAAACAATATTTCATCAAACAAATTAGTTGGTTTGAAATGAGCACGAGAAGCACATTTGCTTAGCATTTAACTGACATATGACCACAGTGAAGTGATTGTGAAGCATAAAAATAGCCTCGACGAATGCTTATTTGGGGGAAAGATGCCCGTGGGAGTTCATCTCTGATTGCTCGCTATTTAAGAATTTTTGTTTAGGCAATTCATATTATCCATATACAGTGTTTTGATCTAAGATTTTAATATTTTCATGTTTCAGCAGCAATATATTTTTTCATCGAGCCAAGGTCTGAAATATGAAAAAAAGAAGTGTTTCTATGACTTTACGACCCTATCAAAATCTACTTCACTTAATCCCTCTTTCATGACCAACCGGAAATTCTAGCAGTTGAATTGGCTTTTTCAAATTGTTTCTCATTATTAAGAAAAGGTATTAGTGAAAGGTGATGAAGTTCACCTGCTCTCTCCCCACAAAAATAGACCCATTGCCAATTTCTCCTCGAGTGTGTTTTTTCATTTTGCTGTTTTAAATTTCATTTTTGACAATTAACTTCTTCAATGATGCACAAGAATGAACACTTAGGTACTAGTATTGGTAATGGCAGTATCAGCTTATAGATATTGGTATTATATGTGTTGGGTATAATTTCTTTTGGTGGAAATTTGAACCAAATCAGAACATAAAAAATAGAAATTCTACACACCTTCCGATGAAGAGCCTCACGTGCGCCACCGGGATAAAGAAGTATATGTGCTTTATTTGAAAGCAATCTAAAAAGGCTAGTCGGCGATACAGGCACTGTGCCAAATAGTCTAATATAATCGAAAAATGCAAATGTACTAGTTGGACTTTCGAGTGACTCTAAAAATAAATCTGGATGCCCCAATCCTCGAAGACAAATTTTCTTCTCTTTCAAGAATTCTCCAGAAAGGTTGGAAAGTTCCAAGCCCATCAACATATGATAACCCACGTACAAAACAGGACCTTCAGTTGGAACTCCATCTAGACCTTTTACTATCTTTCCGTCACTCAAGGTCGATAGCATAACTGGACTTGTAAGAAGCCGGACGAAGCTGCAGTTCATACGATCAAAATATTGTCTTTAGATTCACATGAAAAAAATTATGAGGTGGAAAGCTTCAAAGAGATAAAGAGCTAGCTGTTCTTTTCTATCTTGCTGGACTACATAAATCTGCTGTCAATTTCCTTCCTATAAGTTCTTATGTCATCCAAAAAAAAAAAAAAGAAGCTTTTTCATTGGCAGTAGTCCAAAGTAGGATGTATAGAAACAGATTGATGAACATTTTATTATGAAGATCAAAAAATAGATCTACGTAAATCAATGTTCCAATATGTAAAATTTAATTCAGATTTCATTGAACTGGAGCCATTTTAAGGAAGAAAAGAAGAACGAAAGAAAAAGCTAAAAAAATTCAAAAGAGGGAAAATAAAAGGCTAAAAATCAATAGAAGAAGAGAAAGCAAAGCAAAATGAAATGATAAAGGATAAAAGAGGAAGAAACCAATTAATTAGGTTCCTATATATATATATATTTTTTTTTGGAGGGGGAGGTAGTTCAAATGCATGGATGAAAATATCAATATTAGTATCAATTGTGGCAATATAATATGTATCAGTATTTGATCTATATAAAAAAGATTTTGAGAAATACAAGCTGACAAACAATATATTGTCAATAATGCAGCATATCACAATTTTGCCGTGGTATCGAGAAATATTCATACACGTAACATATCCCTCCATTGATGAGAAATTCTAGGATCTAGACCAAAGATCTTCGAATCACAATAAATCAATCTTATAAATGCACCCAGATTACCTTCTAAAGGGAAACTAGATACATGAAAGCAAAAATAGGACTTACTAAATTGACCCTCAAACAACAATGGTATTCATACCAGAAAGCAGGATGCAAGCATCTTGAACAAATGATTTGTTGTGAAATATGCTGCTGTTAAATGTAATTAAGTTGAATAATGGCAACACTATGGGAAGAAAACAGACACCAGGAATACAATTACTACAAGAGAATGTTCAGCGATACCATATAACTGGAAACCAAACAGGTCATTGCCATTCTATCAGTAGTGCAGCAAGTTTTAGCAGTCCTGTTTCTCCTTTGTTAGTTCGCTGCTTTATACCAACAATTTAAACAGTTCATACTAATGAACAGTGTTTCCTGATCCACTGTATGAGAAGTGAGGTCAGTTGACCCACTGAAAAAAATGTAAATAAAAAGGAATTAGGTGAATATATTAATAACAGATCTATCTTTTTATCGACCCACTGATTTCTTTATTGACCCTATTGAATTTATTTATAGACTATTGTGATCCAATTATCTCTCTTATATTAGTCAATGTTTTCATTTCTTTTTACCAAAAACAATAACATAAATATTTCAGATTTACTCTATTAAAAAATAGTGAAAATATGGAAGTGATGTTTTTCATGATAATTTTAATAAAATTACTTTCAGAATTGAACCTACAGGGAAATTAATCTTGCAAATGATATATAGCATATGACTTTTTACAAAATCTAACTCTGATACCCAAAAGTCAAGGTATGGACAAATAATTTGAATCCAGCTAAAAGAATTTATCACTTTTGGCCAGTCTTGCCACCTCTAAGATGAAATGCATGAGGTAGCACTGAGATTGATGTAGCAGGTGCATCAGAAATCAACACTTGCCACTTAAATGAATTAGCCTCATAAATGAGCGGATGAAGACATTTTTCTTAAAATTTTCCAAATAAGAATTATCATGCAAACACCAAGTAATACAAATCTGCAAATAGAAGGGATAGAAGTTGAAGTTCTGAAGCTCCCTTCCTCTTTAGAATCAACGAATACTTGAATGAAAGCATGAATACATTAATGCTTGAAAAATGAGTAGATGCACATAGACAAGGTGTGCCACTTTCTCTGCCTTTTACCTTTTCTTTAAAAAAGCTGATAAGTAAAAGAAGTCAGTTTCTACATACTGCTGGCCTGCTCTACTAAATTGAAATTTATGCAACAGGGCGGTCTGATATGTACAAGTTAGGAATGCAGACATCAGCAAAATGCTATTAGTTTTGTATTAGTGCTTCCAAATTACATGTATGGTTACAAAGACTTCAATTTAGAGTTACTGTCAACAATTTGCTAGTATAACATCGCCAAGAGAAAATTTAATTGAGAAACATGCGCTAGAGGAAAGACATATACAAGGGCATAACAAACAAATGTATATTTTATGACAGAGAAAACATATATAAACATACTTCAAAATATGAAAAATTACATATTTCTGTTATAGACTTGCATGTATTTAACAGAAATATGTATTTTTAAATGACATATAAATACATATGTACATATATATTAACCGTGTAAAGAAGTACATATTTCAGTTACACACTTACATTTTTGGAAGTATATATATATATATAAGTATCTTTCATGAAAAGGAGGTTAATAGGATTTAGTGATATAATTATGAATCATAATGGGTATAATTCAGTTTCTTCAGCAGATTTGTTCAATTTGAAAGACAATAAATCATCCAGATGATTACCCATAATTTTGATCGCATATGTATTTGTATTCCCACATACTAGGAGGCAGGAAATCTGATACATAGTCAAACCTCCGCAACCGACGATATTTCGAGGTGCCTTTGATGATAGTAAGCAGACTAATGCCATCTTCCTGCACATCATTACCACAGGCAGAAATACAAAATCCGGTCCGAAGGGATAAAATGATATGAAAAGATTGTCACAACTCACAATCAAAGAGCAAAATGGTAGTTTGACTGTTTGATGGCACCACAAAATAAAATTCAACCATAAATTTTGTAGCCATAGTTCATCCAATAAACAGAAAGCAGCAGAGCATGAAAACCTGATCCCAGATAGTTGAGGCGGGTCAGAAATTAAATTAATATTTGTTGTGTAAAATAGGTTATTGAAATTGCATCTGGTGACTTATTTAGATATGATCAAAATCTCTGGAGAGAGAAAACTGTAAAAGTTTTCAAGCATTATCACTAAGTAAAACAGTAATGTGCTTCATACTCTCTCATGGGCAAACTAGACCCACAATAATAAATCACTCAGATAAATCAGCTTACTAGTGACACCTGTCTCAGATTAGTTTCAAAAAGATTTTAAGGTTATCTGTCAGTCAAACTTTGTCAGTGACTTCAATTAAATGGTATTTTCTCATAAAAATAGTATTCGTACTCATTTCATGATCCTTGATACCGATAGAGTTTGGAAATAACTCAATATAGGACTATAGAGGTCCATTCAATCGTCAAAAAAGAGGGTTTGATTGGCCAGCATGGAGTCAAAGAATTTCGATTTTTAATACTTGCCATATAAAATCCAAAAGAATAGTGCCTGGAGGTGAGAAAAAGGTGTCTTAAATTGTATTTTCCTTGTTTGGACTTAGGCAACAACTATAGGGTTACTCATAATCTAATTGTCGAGTGACTTTCCAAGTAGGCAATCGTCCCAGCCTTAAGTGACTTCCACCGTTTTCCATGCACTTCCAATTCATCTATGCCTGCATGGCAGTGGACATCAGAATCAGCTGTAGAGGATATTACCTACCAGTAGAAGAGTATGCCCATTGTCCTTGAAGTATCGAACTTTGCAATTCTTCAATGAACTTGAAAGCCTTTTGGCTTCATCTCCACTGGGAAGCATGTTATCCTTTCCACTGAAATGTGAATTGTCAATCATTATAACTGCAAAAAAGTAACTAGATGCTCTATGTTCTTTGGTGATTTGCAAATTGATACTCCAATACTAAAATAAGCACAGAAGATCTGAATGATGTTTGCCAGCCCAAAAAGATAGGCCAAGACTTGTAGAATATAGATGTACATTCCAAACAGCTTTGGAATAGCATTAGGAAAGCTAATTCACTTTGGTATGGGTATCAATCATAGCCATATCAATATTGATCATCACGGATGCCAAAAACCTTTTCTCTTCATTACATCAGAAATGAGTTATACACTGAAATTTGACAGTTTTAATCCTCTATCTAGGTATTTGAGAAGTTCTAGTTGATTTTATCAAAATTCATCTTATTATCCTCTAAGTGATCGAAAAATATCCAAAATTTTTGATAAAAGCATGTTTAATAACTTCAAGAAACATGTGGATTTAGATTTATTAGAATAATCAAGTATGCCTAAAGCAGGTATAATTAAGCTTCCAAAAACAAAGTGAAGACAAAAACGATGATAGATATCTAATGTATCAGCCTATATTTCAAACATTAGTTGATATATCATGATATGTGACCATTTTTGGGATATTTTTTCAGTATTAGGGCCTCTCGATATCAATACTTATCAGCCAATATTTTCATCCATGACTCTAGGTTAAAAGGGTTTGTTCATATCATCCCAAAAGGACATCTAAAAAAGTACAAGGTCATGGCTAATCAGCAAAATCCTTGATGTCAGGTACATTTTTAGCTAACAGACAAGGAAATAAATCATTCTGGAATGTCACCTTAAAATTGGCCATAACTGCTGCTTATGACTATGTTGTGAAGAAATTTAGAAAGGTGCCACTGAATCATATTTTTATGGAGTAGAGGCAGTCTGCCATAACAGCTTTCATTTCTTGGTTGCTTATGCATGTCAGGTTTCAAACTAAAGATAAGCTGCAAAAGTTGAGAATCATTAATAACAGGAGGAAGTTTGTGTGAACACACTTAGTGTCAATTTTGCCCTCAACTATTTGAGTGCTCAGATTAGGAAAGCCATTATCACAGCTGCTGTATACTGTGTGGCAAGTGATATACAAGAGGATATTCCAGAGAAGTAGTACACCAGTGGACATCAATGTCAAACTAATCATACACATTACAGTTAGAGATTAGGTGGTTTCCCTTGGTATACAAGATAGCTTTGATCTGAGCTTTGTTTTTGAGCCTCTCCTCAAGGCTCTCCTGCAGATGCCCAGGTAATTTGGTCTCCATCCCAAGCTATCTTTTTAGGAACTTTGACCTTACACAGAATAGCCATATAGACATTCTAACTTGCCCATGGGAGAAATAGAAGGGTATTGTTGAAATAGAACAATGACTTCAAATTTAGCATGCAGTATCTTTGAACAAATTGCATAAGGGTATTGTTGAAATATAAAAATAGATGCCAAATGGTCCATAAGATTGTGTTTTCTTGTATAACTGGTGGTTTATCATGTAAGAAAGTGGACTTTCCAAAGGTTTACACTCAGACTCTCTCTGATTCAATTTGGTTGAATTTGATTCCCACATCCTGTTGTTTATGGTGCACCAGTTTCTACACGTTATTTTCATTTACAAGTGTGCCAAAGGGAGGGAGATCTGCGCATAAGGATGTCAGATTTTGTCTTAAATTCATCATTCATAACATGGCTCCTCCCATATGGAGAAAGCAAAAAGGATTAATATATCAATGAACAACCAGTATGCAGAGCAGAACCTAGCAAGCACAAGCACTTCAGCTTTGACAGCATGGAGTCGTGAATTTGCATGAGCAGAAGCAGATTTCAGCAGCTTCAGTTTCCAATTAAGTGTGTCCTTGGGTATGATATCAGCGACAACCTAAAAGGGAAGCAGAGAAAGAATATAGATTTCATGCCAAATTTAACACACATTTTCCCAAAGCAGGCTAAGAATATTATGAGAACAAGAAATGATTTTGCTTTAAAAAGCAGAAAACGGAAAGGATGCGTTCTTCACTACACATTCCCAACTCCAGAAAAAATAAAATCATCATGGTAAAAATAACACACTTCAAAGTCACTCTATATCAATGCTCCTCAGATAATTGACAAAATTCTGTGAAGCAGAAAGGCAATATTGGGTCATCCCAATCCCCTACTTGGGTCTCCCATTGGGTGTGAAATGGGAGGGCATTGGTGTCTCTGAGCCAATGTGAGTTTTTTGAGAGGAGATTGACAATGAGGAAGCAGCAGTATCTCTCCAAAAATGGTGGACTTACCTCATAGTGAGCATTGTCTAGATTCTATTATACCAACCTACTGCCTTTCCTTGTTTCATTTGCCTATGAGTACTGTTTCTAGCTTTTCTTTTTTGGCTAGGCAAGAATGTTGCTTATTTATTTATAATTATTTACTTATTTGGTAACAAATGATCCCTGTCCTCATATCGTTGGCTTGGGCCAAACTCTGAGTATATAACCAAACAGTAAATGCCAGGTAAGTCTAAACAAGCATCATCAGGAATAGAACTCCTCACCATGGATCCAACAGGAATACCCCAAGGAAACCTTATTACCTACACTAACACATGTGGGTTAAAGTTTTGATTCTTTATTTACATAACTTATTTTTATGTTTCTCCAGCATGGTAGCAGGGACTAGTACAAACTTCATCGTGAACTAGGCAAGAATGTTGCTTATTTATTTATAAGTATTTACTTATTTGGTAACAAATGATCCCAACCCTCATATCGTCGGCTTGGGCCAAACTCTGGGTATATAACCTAACTGTAAGTGCCAGGTAAGTCTAAACACATCATCAGGAATAGAACTCTTCACCACGGATCCAACAGGAATACCCCAAGGCACCCTTATTACCAACACTAACACGTGTGTTAAAGTTTTGATTCTTTAGTTACATAACTTATTTTTATGTCTCTCCAGGATGGTAGCAGGGACCAGTTCAAACTTCATCCTGTGATGCGGTGTTATAATTTTATCAGTGGGGGATCAGGATTGAAGACGAAAGGATTTGTTCTCTTCAATAAAGCAAATATCTGAAGATGTCTCTGGATGGATGTTAATGGTGGAAAAGTGCTTGTTTTGGATGAAATGAGGTGCTGCTATGCATGGTTTTAATTTTGTTGGCATCATCTTAATTCAAAATGAGTTTCCCTTTGGAGAAGAATACAATAGGCCCGAAATTGTTTTATCTTTTTATCAAGTGTGTCCTCAAAAATGGTAGTTCGAACAGCTTTTTGGGAATGATGTTTGGTAACAAAATTTTGAACTGAGATGTTTCTCCTAGATCAGTCCATATCTGGCTGCAAAAAAACCCCAAATTCAATGGCTGATTATGTTGCTATTTTGTGTAAGTAGTAACTTGGTGAACTGAGTTATGGAAGGAGGATAGCACTGATGTTGTTCCGTAGAAAATGCAAGATCTTTTGATTGTTGGGGTCACTCCCTCGGGATATCTTTGTCCGCGGACTCAAAGGAGGAAAAGGACGCGGACTTCTGGAGTAGTCCGAGAAGCCTGTCAAGACAGATAAGGACTCGTTGGAGGTGTCATGTCCGAGAGGTAGCTGAGGACATGGACGAGGACGCTGGAAGCCTAGGCATTGACTCTCTTTCTCCGTAGTCCTGCTGTAGTCGCGTTTTGCAGGTGGGCAGTTGACCCACTCTGATTGGATGTTGAAGCGGCTACAACTTCCCAGGGTGTCAGGCCTGCCACTCTGGTGCACTGCCACTCTGGCACGCTAAGCGTGCACCTGCCATGGTAGGCCTAGGAGACGTGGTCTTGCCACCCTACTGCTAGTAGGGTGGCTGGCTGACCACTAGGCCCCTTGTGTATATAAAGGTTTGTGCCTTTGCTTGTCTCATAGGTGACGGTTGCTAAGTGCAAGAGTCTTGGAGTGAGCCTTGAGAGAGCTGTGGGCAAACCTTGTTGTAAAGATAGAGAGAGAAACGTTTTTAGAGTGATATTGAGTGATATACACTTGTGATCGTTTTATTTTGTTTGGGCTTTGTGTAGCTAACATTCTTGTAAACAATCTATACATTATAATGTATTCTTTAGTGGTTTTTTCCTTAGTTGAAAAGGATCTTTCCACGTTAAAATCTCATGTGTGTTTCTCTCGTTTTTCTATCTCTACTTTTGGCCGTCCGTCCGAGAGCTCTGCTCTATTGTTGTCCGAGTGATCCGTCCGCCCGGTCACCGTGTCTTCTGTTTTGCGCCAACATTGACCTTAATGAATGAGGTTTATGTGGTAAAGGGTTATGACAATGCTCTCTGTAATTTGTAACTCAGTTTATTTCTCATGGACATCTTTCTAAAAAATCCTCTAGAGTCTAATTGGATTACAGAATTAAAGTTAAAAAACTGAAAATATAAGTCCAAATTCAATTCTATTTCTACTGGAATGGGGTAAAATTTATATTCTATTATTTGGATTGTATTATAAATTACAGAAGAAAAAATAAAATTAATATATGATTATTTTTAATCCATACATAAAAATAAAGGAAATAAATAGCCCAATTGAAATTTTAAAATTTTTAATGTATGAACTATAGTGCAATTTTCAAAAATTTCACTTTTGGATATAGATAATATTTTGTAGTCACATATTATTTTAAAAAGCACTATTTATTAAAATATTGATTAAAGAACACTTCTATATAGATTTTCAAAAAAGTAAATAAAAAAATAAAACTATGGCCAGCCTACCTTTACCCAACCTAAATAACCTTAAATACTTTTTCCAATCGGTCTCACCTTATTTGATTTTATTATATCTAATTGATAGACAATTATCAACCTAATAATCACAATTATATACTTTACCCCTAAAAATTAAAAATAACTATCTAACACTATTTTTCAATTCAAAGGAATTAGAACATTTAATTTCAATTTCGATTTCGTTTGACTCTAAACAATAAAATTGAAATTAGGATTAAAATTCTAATTCTAATTCCGAACTTCAGGCCCAATCAAACAGAATCCTAGCGGAGTTCTGGTCTGATTTTCCTTAGGAAGCTAAGGAAGTCAAGTGCTGGATCATAAGTAGCCTTCTTACTTGCGATGCAGCATGGACTATGAATCCTAATGCCAGACAACTTTAATAAAGGGAGATTTACTCTGCTAGCAGCTGC
>JAOVVI020005305.1:0-14859 GCA_028571085.2 Nepenthes alata
CGTTTATCTTTCTATATTCTTGAAAAGACATCTGACTTAAGCGTCGGAGGATGTACGGTGAGAAATAATTTTCGCCGACCTTTGACCTCTAGTTTTCAGTTGTGTTGTACAGGATTCAGATTCAAGACTATGAAGACCGATCCGCATCAGATCGACTAAAATGAAGATCCGATTTGTTGCCCTGAATCTGTAGGACAACCTGAATTCTCGGTACGCAACAAAATTGATATTTATTAATACCATTTTGTTGTTCCACGAATTCTCGTATCTTCGCTAGATACGACACCCACAGTTGCCATTTCAAGATCATTCGATTTCTTAGTTGAAGAGTCAAGCTTATCTTGAATATTTGTAGAATATTTTAATTTGTACATTCCACTAGACTCGGAATTATGTTTTGGCTTACAATTGGAGAGTGGATTGTATCTTATGTTTGAACATTCTCAGCCACTCTTATTGAAGAATTTCCCATTACACATCATTTCTACAAATTGACATGTTTGAAATTTTAATGAATCATAACAAAAACTAATTAGATGCTATATTTCAAAACCGTGATGGTGACAAGCAAAGAGTAGATTTTTAAATTTTTCCCAACATTAATAAAAAGTTTCATGAGGTTCTTGTGAAAAACCTATGATTTAACGTTGAAAAGCTTGTGTTTTATGTACTGGAAAGTTTCTTTGTTTTTTTTTTTAATAATACCCTCAACATCTCTATCTATGTGGAAATAGATGGCGGCTTTAAAGTGTAAATCACATCTTTGCTTTCTCTCTTAAAGAAAATGTGAATAGTTTAAGATAAGTGATTTCTATTGTATATATATTGTTCATCGGTGTTTCGCAAATTTCTTCAAAATTTTTAATGTGCTAGTAAGGATTTTTAGAGTTTTTTTCCAAAAAAATTGAGGTAAACATTGTATAATTTTAGGATCATGATTAAAATTATGTCGTGTCGTAAATATAATGACGGATGTATCTATGCATTACCATGTGCATATAATCTCAAAGTGGTCAAAAATTATTAGTAGATGTTGGAATCTGATAATCATTAATAGCTTCCCTAGGAGGGATGTTATTGACACTGTCTCCTTCACTCATTCATAAAACTTGTGACATTTAGTCTATGATAGATACACTGAAAATGGGCTGATCCAAAATCAACGTAGGCCCAAAACGGCCTGCTGGACGGTCAACTCGTGAACGGCCCAACTGGAGGCGCAGGCCCAAACCTTGAAAGGCCCAGGACGGTCAACGCTAACGTTGACCGTCTAAACCTCAGCAGACGGCCTACTCGCGTGCAGACGGTCAACTCAGGCATTGATCAGATGTACTGTAGCAGTAGGCCCAACAAATGTTTTTTACGGTTACGGACCTGGCCCACTTCAGCCCACGATCCATCAGACGGCCAGCAACGGCCCTCCTAGCATCTTCCACGATCCTAGTCGGCTCTCAAAATGGACATTGACAAAATCAACGCCTTTTCCCAAAGGAAGGCGTCAGATTTTCCCTAATTCCCTACCAACTGGGGCTCTCCAACGGTAAAATACACAGAAAGAATGTGAGCAATTTGGAAAGCCACTGACCGCCGTAAAAGGAAGCTATCTTGGTCCGTTTGGCAACTGGTATCAGTTCTGAAAGGCATGTCAACCAGGAATAACGCAAGGGATCACACCTTCCAAAGAAGGGAGATCACCCTGTCAACCTTAAGTAAACCCTAGAATTCTGATTCAGGGACGGGTTCTTGCTTATGCATTTTGACTTACACACAGTCTGGAAAACGCATTCTGAGATACATGCTTTTGCTGATACACATCGCATTCGGATTCATACGTTCTTACTAACACAAGAAGCTCTTACATGCAATTTCTGGCATACTGAGAGGATCTCTTATAGTCAAACTCTCACGTACCCAAGTCATTGCTTACAGAGAGAACTCCTACATTTACGAGCACTGACAAAGTATTGAACGGAGGCCCATCGTCTCTTCCACTCTTCCAGACGTTTAGATCCCACCAGAGGCCTCCAACTTCCTGGAGACCTAGTCGGCTTTCCGAGAGTCGTTCCCAGAAGCTTCCACGCTTTCGGAACATCGTTTCCTTACGCTCCTAGTGAGTAGGAAGCAATCGCTCACGTCCTCGACAAGCCAACACTCCCGACCAACCAACTCTCTCCCTTTCTCTTGCATTTCAGCATTACCTTCCCTAATTTCGAAGGCTGTACTGACTTGAGCGTCGGAGTGTTTTCGGTGGGACAACATCTCGCCGACACACTGACTTCTTGTTCGTTTTAGTGGTGTGCATGATTCGAACTCAGCGAACGGAGTTGCTTCAAACAATCCAGACGAATCCGAATCTGTTCGAAGTCGGATCCAGGTAAGCATCACATTATTTTAATAAATTAGTAAATATGTGCCACGATAGGTAGGACAATTCTAACATTAGGAACCGACACACAGCTTCCACACCAGTGTTGTATTACCTGCAGTATTTAAACAAACAACACATCTGGTATTCTACAGTTCTAAATTCTGCAACAAAATCAGATTACTTTCCAAATCTGAAATATTGATCTAGTTTTGGACAGCTAATCAGTTCTGCAAAGACTGCACAGTTTTACATTTGTTCTTACTGTAAATTCTGCAGTTTTGTTGTTGCTCAACAAACACAAATCTGCATTAGTGAATCTTCACAAAGATTTAGAGATCCCTCATCCAAAGGCAAGCAGCTCTCCAAACAAATGTTCAGCAACAAATTTATGAAAAACTAAACTCCTTCAAAGAGTTTACACTCAAATAGAATCAGGCTTTTCATCAATCATTACAACAAATGGCTGAAATGATAGAAAAGATGGATGCATTCATACTCAAGCACACAAACAAAGCTGAATACACCCACATAAATTAGAAATCTGCAAGTTCAGTACCTGAAAGTTTAGTTTCTAAACCACCAAAATCATCACAAGTGACAAACTCAGAACCAACTCTTAAAAAAAATGACTCTCATACGTATCGCAAATTTAAATTTAATCCGAGTAATTCTATAACAGTTTTATATTCAGTGATATAAATTCTACACATCACAAACCAAAACAATGGAGTAAAGGTACTGGACTAGCTCTTTAATTTATCATTCAATACTTAAAATAAGTAATATTCTAGCTACACAACTAAAAAATTAGATGGGGAGGTAGGCATATGAAGGACAAGCTCCTGGCTAGATAGATATTTTTCTTGTGATAGAAAAGGTGTTTTGAATGCCTTGCTCTAAACGTTTTTTTATCTCAAAAGCTTAAGTGAAGCTTTTTCATCTTTGGGTGAAATGCCCATTTATGTGCCGAGGGAGCTTCTTATTTGTAAAGACATTGGGTCCATCCTAAAGTAACTTTTTAGAAAGGTCTCGACCATTTTTTTCCTTAGAAGTTATGATCAGTTGATACTTTTTATTTCCCAACGATTGTTTTTATAAGATTGATAATCTTTATATTGGAAACCATTTTTTTAACGAGGAGTTACAACCTCCAGGAGTTATTGTCACGTTTATGTACGTGATTTTAATAAGTATTGTGGAACGACACATTTCAATTTATTAATCCTTCTGATAGATTGCCTTTTGGACATGCTGACGTGACATAATCAATATGATTAGCCCTTTGACCAAATTCAGCGGAATACTTACTTTGCACGCCCTTTACATATAGTGCAGTTACTTGTGGGACGAACTTCTGATGCCTTTCTACTTGAAGGACTAATCTCCTAAGGCACATCTTTGAAGGGTAGTTACCATCGGACAATTTACCATATAAAACAATCTAACAGAACAGCCTCCGTGTAGGCAACATTTGATTGGATAGTTTCCTTATACGATGGCTCTCGGCAGAATGATCTTCACATCGGACAGCTCTCAACAAGACGTTTCCAAGTGGACTCAACCCATTGAGACAACGCCGGTTCAGGCATTCGGTTTTGGGTTTAGCTCCCTTTATAGCTGAGCCTCAGACTCTTATGCACCTCTTGCTTCTGTTGGAAATCTTCTAGGCTGGTCTCCCAGTACCAAAGTGCATGCATGCAACCTACAAAAGGATGTCAATAAGTCTGAACCAGAATTTGAAGATGTGTCTTGGAGTGCACCTCATTTTGCAGCAATAAGCAAATCATCAATTCGAATATACAACCCTTTTACCACATGTCACTTCAGATTTTAGGACTGAATCTTGTCTTGCAACAAAATTGATAGCAGCATGTAAACAAAATTTCATCTTACTTCAGTCTCATGCTACTCTAGCAACTTGCCACACACGTTTTTACTAGTTTTACCATTTATTATCCTCTTCTTTGCCTTCAAAATTAAGGGGCAGAACTTTATTGAATAGCGGATTATCTCCTATCCAGCTCAGAAACCCGATCAACATCAGCAAAATAATTTATCTACCAATTACAAAAACTTTGTTTAGAATTGCAGCACTATCATATCATCCAGTAGCATTAGCATGGTGTAGTGTAAAGCATAATTGGAGACATACATAGTTAATTTCTATGATTTTGGTGGGCTTAAAGTTTTGATCTGTATTAGCGTCAACTCAACTTCTGTTGGGGACTAAATGTGTTTCAAGAGACGATGACTCCACGAGGGATTAAGACTTATGATTTTTGATCCATTGCATGTCATCTTTTCTTGTTCTTTCTATAGTTGATTGGCTTGGATTTTTAAGCCCCTTTAGGATTAATTGCTCTTGTTGGGGTAACTTTTTTTCTATTTAAGAGGATTTAACAATCCACATGGATTGTTACTTGTGAGAGGCTGTCCACCTTCTTCACCAGTTTTCACACGCTAGCGCCTGGACGGCCACTCGCCGTGTTGCTTGATGGGAAGCACCTGTCGAAGGGTCCCACCTCTCGGGTAGACGTGCTGGCTTGTCTGCTCACCATCTTCGGAGCGCTGGTTGTTCTGTGAGGGTAGCAAGCGTTGAGCTTTTTGTCAATGCGTTCCCACAGACGGCGCCAATGTTGCGTTTCGGATCCGAGGGTCTAGTACAACACAAGTGTTTGAGAGTGTAGGATGTCGAGAATGAGAGATTGAAACCGAGTTTTTACGTGGAAAGCCTCCTCTTAAATGAGAAGGAAAAACCACGAGACTCTGGGCCTTTGAAATGCTTCACTATGGCTGGAAGTCTTTACAAAATACAAGTCTTGGGAGTCTCTTCCCTTTCTTTTTTGTGTTTCTCTCCTTTTGAAAGCTTTGGAACCCTTTTCTTCTTCTTGTTCGAAAGAGAGAAAAAGGTCCTAAGGCAAGAGCCTTTGCTAGGTATTTATAGGAAAAATTATGCCGTTGGGAGGAGGACACGTGGCAGCTGGGGTATGGTCGGGAGACTGTCCACCTATCCTGTTGGTCACGCTAGGCGCGTGAGGGAGCCGTCCACCTGCCCCGCTGGCCATGTCAGGAATGTCGGCGTGTGCAGGGAGGCACGCTGCTGGTGCCGTTGGTAGGCCTGAGCGTGTCAGGTGCGTAGACTCAAGACATCAGTCTTGATTTGACTAGGCGTGCTCTGTGGAGGCGGCGTCTTGCAGGTTCATTGGAAATCAGCAAAGTTACTTAGTTGGCGCTTTCGGCTATGTATGAAATGGTCATCGTCCTTATGTGGCGTGCCTTGTCCCTTTGAGTTTGCGGACCCGTTCGAGGGAGGTAGCTCTCGGACGTTAACTGCTTTTTGAGGGACTTGAAGGATCTTTGATTTCTTGTGAAGGGTCCTCGGGTCTTTTCTTGACTTCATGGACTATTCTAAGGCCTGATGGAACATCTGAGGTGCTCGGGCTTCATTTCCTGGTTCTCGTACATGAGGGCTAGGATTCTCGGACGTTACTCGGATGTCCTTGAGGTCGTCAGCTCCTTGCGGTGTCCTTGAGCGGTGTCGTCGAACCCCTGTTGGTAAAAGGGACCTCTCGGACCTTTGCCGTTACTTTGGCTTTTGGGACACTAGCTCACGTTCTAGGGCTCGTTAGGCCAGTCTAGCGTAAGGAGCAAGCTTGGACTTTTGGGCCTCTTGGGCCGTCCAGTCCTCTTGGTCCGTGGATACGTTTTTGGACTTTTTGTTTGGGTCTTTTCTCTGGGCCGAGTTTTATGGGCCCCTATATTGGGACCCAACATAGCACTCCATGCCAAAGGGTTCGAGGTTCTCGACCGTTTGGCATGAAGTCGCTGCTCTTCTTGGGAGGTTGATCTTTTCCTGCAACAGTTTGTCCGTGCGCACGTTGTGGCTTGAAAAGGACGTCCCTGAGGAGGTAAGAGTATGACCGTCCGTGTTTGGGCTTAGGCCTTTTGCGGTGCTGGTCCGAGTGTATGTGTGTCCTCAGAGGAAATGTGGTGCCAGGCTTGGTGGAGAATTGTCACAGAACTTCCTTTGAGTCCGAGACCTTTCCAGCGCCGCCGTTTGAGTTTTTGAAGGGAATTAAATACTGAACTGACACGCTGACAGGCGCCTTGGGAAGGCAAGGCCACGATTTCCCTGAGACGAATGGCCGAGCGACGAGTGGCGAGGGAAATGAGTGCGCCTTTTTGAATTTCAAGAATATTGAAAGGCCTTCTCGTCTCCAACTTTCCATTTCTGTGTTTGTTTTTTTGTTTTCTTCTCCAAGTGTTGAAGCTTCCGTTCTTCTTTTGCTGGAGCTTTCGCTCTCTGTGCTTCCTCTGTTCCCCTGCTTTTCATTGTTCATGGCTCCTGGAGTAAAGGACATTGCCTCTACCATGACACTCGACAGGCTCGAGGAGATTCGGGAACGGTACAGGATTTTTGAATCCGTAGGCATGACGGTCCCGGGTTCTCATGATAGAGAGTGGTTCCCACCGGATGGATTCATTACTGTGTATGAAGTCCATCTCAAGGGTGGGCTTTGGTTTCCTGTGCCAGAGGAGCTCTACGACATCATGAGGGGACTTGGTGTCCCCTTTGCCAGGCTCCAGCCGAATGCCATCACGTATTTAATTTCTTTGTGCATTTTCTTCCGTTGTCGTAAGAAGCTGTTGAACGTTCTTACGGTTAAGGTTATATTTTGCTTCACACATAACCTTGATTGGATCACAATGACTCATCGCTCGAACTTTTCTTTGATGTGTGGGGGGAACCCGGACTCCACGAAGCGGTGGAAGGATAAATTATTCTTCCTAGGCGTCCGGGAGAATTGGGCCATCGCCATTGTCAGGGTAAAAGTGGCCAGCCAGTACCGCTCAGATCCTTCAAAGGAGGAGAGAGAGGCCGTAAAGGAGTTCACAGACTTGATGTTGGCCAACCTCGGGGGCTCTCACTTCAATATGCACAACATCTGGCTTTCGTTCGAGAACTTTGAGGAGGCCAAGTGGGGGCCACAGGTCGAGGCCTCTGCCGCAACTCCTTCCGAGAAGTCCAAGAAGAAGAGACTGAGGAGGAAGGCAGAGTCTCTGAGGATTGAGGTTCCTGCTGACCATGCGGAGAAGAGCCTTCTGGCAGAGTGCTCGAAACGTCCGGCGGCCATTGTTGAGGTCCCTTCTGATAATGATGATGACGATGATTTTGCCATCGACGATTTTGACGATGACGTCGTGATTGCTCCTCTCTTTAAGGGGTTGAGGACTGGTACTTTACCGGAGTCCTCGGAAGCTGAAGGTCCCGCCCCTCCTTTGCTGGTTGATCCTCTCGGAGGGTCTTTGGGGACGATTGTGGAGATCGAGGAGCTCTCGGACGTCCAGTATCCCAATGATGATCCCAATTTTGGGGTTCCCGCTGATCTTCCTGGTGACGTCTCAGACGGGATTGACCACCCCTCCGAGGATATAGGAGGCGGGGACCCCGCCGTGGATGCTGAGGGGTGAATGATTGCTGAGATGGTCCGAGAGCTGACAGAGACCGAGGAGGTTGGCGCTGATGGCCTGATGTCTTTTGATCCTTCTGATCCTCCCGTTGCTGTCCAAACTGAAGTCCCATCAGGGCGAGAGGTGGATGTCCTAGAGGAGCCTCACGCCAAGGACACTGATATCGAGGCAGGCTCCTTAGTGCCTTTTTTAGCTGTGGAGCATGTTTCTGAGGAAGCACCAGCGGTGCCTGAGAGTGGATCGCAGGAGTCCGAGGCCCCTAGAGGATGTGGCCCTGTGCATGATCCCCTCGTCTCTAAGGTAATCCACTCTTACTTCTTTTGCCTTGCTTTTAGTTGGCTGCTTCTTGATGGACTTGTTTATCTTTTGCAGCTCTGGGACATGGCTGGGAGCTTCAGCCAGTTGGTCAAAGAAGTCGCCCAGTCTCGCTTGGAGATAGAGTCGCTGAGGACTGTTGGGGAAGCCGCCCAACGGGCTGAAGTGAAGCTGGCTGAAGCGGAGAGGAAAATTACCTCTTTGGAGGACACTGTCAAGCTTCTACGACTTCAACAGGGGCTTCTCCGGGACAAGGTCGTCTGGAAGGACGAGAGGTTGAGGACGTTCGTATAGCCCTCGGAGATCGCATAGTTATTAGACAGCAGGTACTGGGTGGGCATCCGCATGTGCCGCCGAGTGCTGCGACTGATTAATCTGCTTTTTTTTGGAGCTATCCTCGATCCCGAGAATGCCAGTGCCTTATGTAGAGAAGACTTATATGGCGTTGCTGGGAGTCCTTTCCCTAAGTCCTCTCGGGCAGGGCTTGAAGGTGAACCTCCTGTGTTCGAGCAGCCAGATTTGAGGGATCAGGTGGGGACTTCTGGAGCCCAAGAGATTCACGGACAAGGGAGTCAGTAGGAGCTCCCATGACTAGTTGTCTTTTGTCTCTTTTTTCCTTTTTCTTGAACACTGTACATAATATTATTTTTATTAATAAAAAATTACACTTTCATGGTTAAAACCTGGGACTCTTTGCCCGATCAGTACGAGTGCTTGTTCCTTTTGTAAGGTGATGCTAAGTAATTTGTCCTTAGCTTTTATCGTCAGCCATTCGAAGGATTATGCTACCTTTTGACCATTCGAATCGTCTGGCTTTGCATGAAGTTCCTAGAGCATTAAGTTTTTGGGATACTCGGACGGAATAAATTTTTTCGAATACGACCTCTGGGGCTGCTCGGGTAAGACCGAGTTTTTAGAATATGACCTCTGGTGTAGCTCGAATCGTACCTATTTTTGAAAATTTGACCTCTATGGCCGCTCGGATAGTGCCAAGTTTTTAGAATTTAACCTTTGGGGCCGCTCGGATAGGACCGAGTTCTTAGAATACGACCTTTAGGGCCGCTCGTATAGGACTGAATTTTTAGAATATGACCTCTGGGGCCGCTCGGATAGGACCGAGTTTTTAGAATCTGATCTCTGGGGCCGCTCGGATAAGACCAAGTTTTTAGAATTTGACCTCTGAGGCCGCTCGGATAGGATCGAGTTTTTAGAATAAGACCTCTCGGGCCACTCGGATAGGACTGAGTTTTTAGAATTTGACCTCTTGGGCCGCTCGGATAGGACCAAGTTTTTAGAATACAACTTTTGGGGCCACTCGGATAGGATCGAGTTTTTAGAATTTGACCTCTGGGGCTGCTCGGATAGGACCAAGTTTTTAAAATACGATCTCTAGGGCCGCTCAGATAGTGCTGTGTTTTTAGAATATGACCTCTGGGGTCGCTCAATTAGGACCGTATTTTTAGAATTTGACATCTGGGGCCGCTCAGATAGGACTAAGTTTTTAGAATACGACATTTGGTGCCGCTCGGATAGGACTGAGTTTTTAGAATACGACCACTGGGGCCGCTCGGATAGGATCAAGTTTTTAGAATTTGACCTATGGGGCCACTCGGATAGAATCAAATTTTTAGAATACGACCTTTAGGGCCAGTCGGATAGGACCAAGTTTTTAGAATTCATCCTCTGGGGCCGCTTGGATAGTGCCGAGTTTTTTATTTGACTTGGGAGCTGCCTTGATGCTGATGAAGGAACATGAGAGTGTATTATGATGGACATATGGAAGGGATCCTTTCATTCATGTAGATGTGTTACATTGAGTGGCCTCTAGGGCCATTTTGATTCCTCATGTTACGTTAGTGCCCTGAGTCCTAGTTGACGCATGCTTGAGCCTTGGCGTCACTCTTGTTGCTCCTTTTCCGGTCGTGGCCTTTTGACAGTTCTGTTATGTGCTGGCCTCTCTGAAGTTGGCAAGCATAGCCCCCTAGTCGATGGTTAGGCGCCTTTCGTGTTCATTATGGCTTTGCCTTTTGAGCGACGTGACTGACCGCATCCTGCTATTCTGGGGCTGCGCCCGGGTCGTGGCAGGAAGCGATCGAGGTAACCCTCCGTTACCAGCCTCTCGACTTTCGCGTGGAGCGTCCTGCAATCCTCGGTGTCATGGCCGCGGTTGCAGTGTTAATGGTAATATTTCCAATGGTCACCCCCTCTGGGTTTTTCAATACCTTGGGCCATCTCAAGAACTTTTCATCTCGAATCTGCCTCAGGGTACTGGTGAGTGACTCAGTGAGGGCTGGTGGGGCTAATGGCCCGTCTCTTCCAAGGACAATCCGTTCGGGCTTGTTTTGCCTTGACGGTCCTTGGGACTTCAGCTAGGCGCCAGCTCTTCTTTTTCCTTCCCCTGTCCTTAGGAGCAGGGGGTCTTCCCCTTCTCCCAGTTGGCTTGCTTCGCCGGTCTTGGGTCTAAAGACTGTCTTCCAGAGCCTCTTGAGCCCTCTCTTTATCGGGGCATGGGTCATGGACTTCTTTTTGTTGTGGTAATCCCTCAATTCGTCAGGAGCTCGTCGAGCTTGTCGCTCTTGGGGCGCTGCTGGCCGTGAACTTTTCAGGTACGTCCCCTTGGAATGCTCGTCCACCCTCTCGCGGAGAGTAAGGACTGCTCTCGAGAGGCTGTCCACTTTCTTTACTAGTTTCCGCTTGCTAGCGCCTAGACGGCCACTCGCCGTGCTGCCTGATGCGAGGCACTTGTCGAAGGGTCTCATCTCCCGGGTGGACGTGATGGCTTGTCTACTCGCCATCTTCGGAGCGCTGGTTGTTCTATGGAGGTAGGAAGCGTTAAGCTTTTTGTCAAGATGTTCCCACAGATGGCACCAATGTTACATTTTGGATCCGGGGGTTCTGTACAACACAAGTATTTTGGCAGTGTAAGATGTTGAGAAGGAGAGATTGAAACCGAGTTTTTACGTGGAAAGCCTCCTCTTGAATGAGGAGGAAAAATCATGAGGCTCTGGGCCTTTCTAATGCTTCACTATGGTTCGAAGTCTTACAACGTATAAGTGTTGGGAGTCTCTTCCCTTTCTTTTTTGTGTTTCTCTCCATTTTGGAAGCTTTGTTCTTTTGGGATCTCCGGAACCATTTGATTCTTCTTGTTCGAAAGAAAGAAAAAAGGGTCCTAAGGTAAGAGCCTTTGCTAAGTATTTATTAGAAAAATTGTACCGTTGGGAGAAGGGGACGTGGCAGCTGGCGTATGACCGAGAGGTTGTCCACCTATCCTGTTGGTCACGCCAAGCGCGTCGGGGAGCCGTCCACCTGCCCTGCTGGCCATGTCAGAAATGTTGGCTGTGCAGGGAGGCATGCCGCTGGCGTTGCTGGTAGGGCCTGAGCGTGTCAGGTGCATAGACTCTAGGCGTCAGTCTTTATTTGACTAGGCATGCTCTGTGGAGGCGGCGTCTTGCAGTGGCTGCAAGTTCCTTGGAAATCATCGAAGTTGCTTAGTTGGCGCTTTCGGTCATGTGTGAGATGATCCTCGTCATTGTATGGCGTGCCTTATCTCTTTGTGAGTTTGCGAACTCGTTCGAAGGAGGTAGCTCTCGAACGTTAACTACTATGTGAAGGACTTGAAGGATCTTTGGTTCATCGTAAAGGGTTCTCGGGTCTTTTCTTGACTTTTTGCACTATTTTGAGACCTGATGGAACCTCTGAGTTCTCGGGCTTCTTCTCCGGATCCTCGTACTTGAGGGCTAGGGTTCTCGGATGTTTCTCGGGTGTCATTGATGTCGTCAGCTCCTTATGTTGTTCCTGAAGCGCCTTTTTGTTAAAGGGACCTCTTGGTCCTTTGCCGTTACTTTGGCTTTTTGGGACACTAGCCGACGTTCTCGGGCTTATTCGGCCAGTGTAGCGTAAGGAGCAAGCTTGGACTTTTGGGCCATCCAGCCCTCTTAGTCCGTGGATACGTCTCTGGGCTTTTTATTTTGGCCCTTTCTTTGGGCGATGTTTTATGGTCCCCTATATTGGGACCCAATATCGGGATTATGTATAACCCTTTATTAAACTAGTTTTTAAACAATCAAAACTTAAGTTGGTGCATGATTTCATATCTCTGCATTAATTTGTATTGGATTTAGATTTTTGGATTTGAATTTGAGATTCATCGATTTTGTCTACAATTGGGTTTAGTATGTCTCGCATAAATTATTTGACCATATATTTTGATCCGGATCTTTAAAAAAATTATTGCGATACTACTTTAATTTCGGCACACGCTTTTGGATCATCCTGCTATCGGATTCTGCCTAAAATCACGAGCTAATCGGGCCTTGGACTTAGACTTGGATTGGACATCAAGATATTAGAATCGGTTCGAATCACCTATATATATTTATATATGTCCCAACGAAGGCTATTTTTCAAATTAGATATTTGCTTTGGATTTGAATATTTAATTGAGTTCGAGACTTCCATTAGATTTTAGATTTAAAATTTTTATTTATTTATTGGCGATTTGAATTTGCTATTCGACCCTGCTTTTGCTTTTTCAGACTCATTTGTTTATTTATGATTCTTATTGGACATTAGCCTCATTCTCCTGTTTTATCCCTTCAAAGTAGAGGATTGGCTTCATCGTGGTAGCACGAAGAGTTTCGGCACAACACTATACACATCTCGTGAGTGTCATATTTTTGAATTTTGATATTATCAATTACGTATCGCGTATGAATAAATTTTGCGTGAATTGTTATGAGATGTTGAAGTCGATCCAGTGTAGACCATGATTTTGTATGTTAAGAATTTGTTGGGTCGAATTCTTATGTGGAAGAGCCGTTGTTTTTATTTGGTTATCCCCTTACGACTATTTTATAGAGTTTTATATATTTTATGGTCGCACTCGAGTTTGGAAAAAATCAGAATAATAATTTAAGTATATTTAATTATTAAATCGACCTGCTTAATCTAAGTTCGTGATAGAAGTGGTATCATAGAGAAGTCGTAAGGAGGGATACTTTTGATCATTTTAGATAAATAATGGATTGAATGTTTAGACGTGATAAGTACTATCTTTGACAGATGATAAAATTTTTGGTTGTCAGAGGTTTGAATCGGAAGGGCAAGTTGTGGAGGTTTGGATTTAAAATGGAAGGATAATTACCTAATTATGATGAGTCACGCGAGCGACATAATATATCGTTTGATATAGCAGTTTAATTAGAATTTTATTAAATTTCTGCATATATGTGAAAGTTTTGTTGAGATTTGTAATTTTGGAAGAGAATTAGCGGCCTTGGATGGTGCCGGTCTAAAATCTTACAGAGTAGAAGAAGATTTTGGTCAATAGAGGGGTAGGTGATAAAGTCGATCAGTTCGGCTGGTAGGAAGGTAAGTGATGGAAGTGGAGATGAATGAAAGGTCGTCAAGATTGGATGCAGCACATAAAGATGATGAATCTCTAATCAAGTCAATTTGTTTCACTTCGCAAGAGAAGCTATGAAGTTTTGGTGGACTACCTCTGCGAGACGTAACAACACAAAGTGCAAGTCTGCTTTCGTTGGTAGCAAAGATGCTAATCATGTAATTATTTGAAGTTACAGCTGGAATGAGAGGAAGATTCAAGGATTGTCCATTTCCACTTATCACTATGATAAGATGGATAATCGTCTTTGCAAAGTTTTTATCGTTGAAGAATCGACAGACAAAGAGCTCAAGATTCAGCCTCTAAGCATTGCGCATGAAGATGTTGAAGAATTTAAAAGATTTGTTAAAGTATGATAGTAGCTATAGAATTTAATATTCAATTTGGAAGCAATATGTGCCAGAAGCTAGATCAGACCCTGTTGATTGAATAGGAGTAGCTTCGAGAGATGTGTTTCCAAAAAGTAGTCAGAACATTAGAACCAGAGCTCGAACAATGGACTTAATTATCTTCCATAGAACAAGCCAAAGGAAGTGAGATGAAACAAAGTCAGCCTACAAGTTTAGCGAGAAGGTGTACATGAGATGAGCTTGCTACGTCAAAAATAAAGTCTGCTTTAAATTACGGCCAAATATACCATTTATCAATGGATCGTTCGAATTTCAGGTGTCCAAATAGGAGTCAGATGGTTCCAACAGAACATTTTGTATATACAGCCTGTGAAGTTAAAGCCGGATCATCCGTTGTGGGGGATTATTTCATTAAGACTGTTCCATTCTACATTTCGGGATACGAGTCTTCAAAGTTTCAATGAAGAATTAGTTAGAAGGCCTAAAGGTTAATTTTTAACGTTGCAAGCGACTCATCTGTTGAGAGATGGATGCTGAGTTCGTCTGGCATATATGGTTACATCTGGGAGTTATTTTGTAACCATTGAAGATATTTTGATCATCTGCGAGTTTAAAAATACTTTTTTAAGGATTGGTCTGGATTGTCTGCAGATCAGTAGATCAAATCTGCTATCGATATTGTGCTTGGATTGGCATCTATTTTGAAGGCTCCGTATGGGATAGTCTTGTCTGAGTTGAAAAAATTGAGACAACAACTGTAGAATCTATTGAGAAGGGTTTTGTTCATCCAAGTGTCTTGGCATGAAGGGATTTAATATTTTCTTGTGAATAAAGTTGGATCGATAGGTTCATTTTTGGATTATTTGAGAATTAGATATGTATCAGCTCTCAAGGATCACGGATTCGTTGGATCCATTTGAAGAAATTTAGGTTTCTCTCATATCGAACTG
>JAOVVI020005306.1:2827-16654 GCA_028571085.2 Nepenthes alata
AAAGATAAATGATGTAAAATGTACTAGTGCACGGGTGAAGGAATTGAGTGTAGGTTGAAGGACGATACTCTGGTTGCTACGCTTGTCGGGATGCTGTATTCGGAGGAGTTCACTCGATAATTAGTGGCTCACTAGGAAAACGCTCAGAGGGGAGCGATTTTTGGGATTCTCAGAGTGAGTGGATGCCGGAGGGCTATGGCAATGATATCCTTTGACAGATACGACTTTGGTTACTTTCATACTCAATCGCTTAAAGTAATTTTCTTCCCCCTCTCCTCCCGTTGGGATTTTGGAGTATTTATAACATTTGGAGTCGGTTTAGCCTTCACTAGGTCCACGACGAGTGACAACTGCCCACGTAGGTTCAATGAGCTGTCTTGGGAATTGCAAGGGCTAATTATGACAACCGCGGTAAGATAGGCGAATTCCTTCCTTTTTTAATGGGATTCTAGAAGTTTCTGTTATGACGGTTGCCTTTGAAGCAGATTTACTGAGCCATCATTGTCGTTCTGGTGAGATTCATAATTTTGGGCGACATTTTGAAAATAATTATTGAGCTATCCTATGCGGTTATGGTAAGCACCTCCCGCATACGCGCGCTGCCTTATCCAAGCTGTCAGCCGCTAAGTTTGAGAGCTCTGTGTGTCGCAATTAGTTAGAATGCATTGAATTGTCTGTTGGGTCTGCTCGGTGCCTGTCTCTATTGGCCCATCATGTGCTGGGCTGTTGATTGGGCCTGCCGTGGAACTTTCTGGACCTCAAGCCTCATAGGACCTTGCGGGGCTTCAACTCTCTCGACATTTCGATTGACAAGCCTGATCTTGAGTCAGCCCATAAGATTATCAAACCAATTAAAATGAAACCTAATTATCAACGCAATATATTTTACCAATCTACAGCTTATTTATAATTTATTTTATATAAATATATAACGTATTTTAGTTTTTATTTTTAATTTAAAAAATTAACATATTCCATATATAAAGAGTTTGGTATTGTAGGTATACTGTAGATAAGTAGGACAAGCACCATTATTTTCTAATGACTAATTACTTGAATTAAGATCATTTATTTTAACGCTATTCAGGATTCGTTAATTTCAACTAAATTAGCTGTATTTACTTTTTAATTAAGGAATCAATATATTGTCTATTGTCTTCTGTTTTTAATTTTCGGATAATTACATTTAATGATATTTATTGACGAAAATAAAATGAAACAATTAATACATTTGTTTAGAGTATAGGATTAATTGATCCCATTGAAAAATTTTATACAAAAAAAAGAAAAACTAAAACTAAATATATTAAAATTTATATTAAAAATTTTTCCCCAACCCCATTAATTTTTTTTTTAAACAATTGACCCTATAAATTTTATTTATTAAGGCTCACTTATTTGTATGAATTTGTAATTTACAATTGCATTATAGATTTTTCTTGGGGTGGAAAATTATTATTATTTTTAGGTTCTATATCATGCTGCCATGGCTAAAATGCTAATAAATTATTAAGAGATCTAATCTGTAATTATTAGTCTAAGATAATGACATAAAAGAAGGTTTAGTATATTCAGAACCCATAGTTTATTTTTCACAAATTTATTTAATACAAAACCACTTTTAATTAAAAAAAAGGGGTTATTAGCTAGGGTTTAATAGGAATAACTTCATATTCCTCTCTATTGTAAGTAGAAATAAGTATTTAATGGTACATTCCGACATGAGTTTTTAATAATTTTTTAAAATTATTCAAATTACTTATTTTTTTAATTATAGAATATATTAATATAAGATATTTTTAATACAGTAAATATAATAATAGTTAAAAATATTAACTTAAACAAAATAGTATTCCATCCAAACAAAATTTCAGCTTTAGAAAATCTCTCCATTGATTTTTCAACTTTTTTATGTTTTTATTTACAAAATAAATGACTCATATAAACTATAATTGCTACAATAATTATCTTAGTAATATTAATAATAGTAATGCTTAGTAGGATTCCGTTTAGGCACTCTTATTACTATTATCATTATTTTAAAGATAGACTAGTAATTAATATAAATATAATTATGCCAATTATAATTAGTTGAGTTATCGCTATTGTTTTACCACTACTATATTTTAATTTTTTTTTTTCTTAAAATTGTATGCCTTAAACTTTCATTATAAAATAATACTATATTTGGGACTGATAATTTGTTCTGTTATTTATTTATTTAAATAAATAAATTTATATAAAAATAAATAATTATATAAGACGTAGTATAGACTGAATTTTCATGTATCTATTTAATATCTATACAATATTATTTCTATAAAAAAATAAATTAGTTTTATAATTAGAAAAGAGATTAAAGCCAATTAAAATCGTTATAAAAATCTATCCGGCTTGCCCCCAAAAAAGGTACCTAAGCTAAGTTAAAGTAATTTTTCAATTTTATTTTATCCCAAATGGTGATAAGAAGACTTGAGAAATAAATAAAATAAATGACAATCTAATAACATATTCTTTAATTCTAATAAATCAGATGTCCAATAATTTCTAACTTAGATGATTTAAGAGGCTCATATTATCTCAAAATCGGACTAAAGTTTAAAGATTTTAAATCAAACTGGTGGGAAGAAGATGAGCATCCGAACCATAACCAAACCCTTTGAATTGTCCCATTGTGATCAATATTAATAGACAATTTAAAAAGAAAGTTGATCAACTTTATAGAAATCTCTTATAATTAAGGTTCTAGGTAAAATAATGAAGTCAAAATTTTTTCATGATTAAATTATAAAAATGTGAAGATCAAATAAAAATATTGGAATAATTAACCTAAGTCATAACTATATTTTCAAACCAATTGATAAAGAAGATTAAAAAATAACACATACTATAAGATTTTGAATGATATTATGTAAGTAAATTATATGGCTAAAATAACCACTAAAGCGGAATTATAAATTGACTTTTATACCTCCCGTTATTTACGAGCTCTATTTTTAAACTTTAGATTTGGATCGATTTTAAACTTTTGAACACTCCTTTACTCATTTAGATGGTATAATGCTTGAGTTGGGTGTCAGAGATAAAGCCAAAAAAATTAATTTATAGGCGAAACCATCATTCACCTCAATCGAGCATTTCAAATGCAAACCTGTTAAGAATTGATAATTAAATTAATGAGAGAGTTATCATCACTAAATTGACCACTAATATTTCAGCAATTAATTGAGTTAAACAGTAGAGGGTTACAAATTGATCGAGAAAGACGGAAGGAACGAAACCTTTCTATGGCTCCAATCCGGCTCGAAGCAGCCATTTGGCTTGGCTCGACTCAACTTGACGACT
Source organism: Nepenthes alata (assembly GCA_028571085.2). Lineage (NCBI taxonomy): Eukaryota > Viridiplantae > Streptophyta > Magnoliopsida > Caryophyllales > Nepenthaceae > Nepenthes > Nepenthes alata. The sequence continues at coordinate 6,173 of JAOVVI020005306.1, forward strand.
CCAAAATGGCTCGTGGGCTGGACTTGATAATTGTGCTGAAGCCTATATACCAAACTATTATCTCATTATTTGAAAGTATTACACTGAATTTAAGCCTTTCTTGACAAAGGTCACTTAAATTACGGTATAAATTCACTTGAAATCTGCATTCAATAATTTTACTCTAATTTAACAAGCATCGTTAAAAGATTAAATATAAAAATTATATTTTCTATAAAAATACATAAAAATGGAATTTATTCTAATAAAAGTCTCTTTTAAAATTTGTTTTTCGTGGCAGATCAGGACGCAGCCGGAATTAATAGGTAGGGGCCACACTGCCACGTATAAGCGCGTCGCAATTCAAATTTAATGGCCGCCGGCTTCATCAGTCCCACATACAACTGCCGCAGTGCTTACTGGATGAAGATGGCGTTGTTTAGAAGGAATATCCTCCTCATGAGTCGCTGTCCCAAAAATTGAATTTCCTTCTAATTTGTCTTGGATATTAATATTTTAATAACTACATATTAAAATATTATATTAATTTATATACTCCATCTTTTTCAGATAATTTTAATTATCAATAATACATCATAAGATTCATATTTCATACGAATTAGAAAGTCGCTCGAATCTTTCATACCATTTCAAATAAAGTATGTCCAATTTTTTATTTATGATAATCTAAATCCTACATACCACGACTAAAAAATAAAAAATTAAATAATTTACGATATTCACTCCCTAATATATCGTCCGACGTTCATATTTATAATCTTTATTAACGAATAAAAAGATTCAATAATTATAGATGGAAGAGACAATGCATAAGAGTAGGAATGGTATTTGATTTGGAGAATGAGTTCGGCGTGAAACAGCTTAAGAGTGAGAAAAATATAATTGTGAATGATCTCTGTGAACGCTCTTTTAAGTAGATAATTTTTTAATTATATATTTCTCTCTTTTTTCTTTTTTTTGGTGTAGTGGCGGAATATTTATAGGATTAGTTGATAGTTTGACATTCTCTGATTGGTTTCAACCACCTGTTAAATAACTCAAATGGATAAAAAAATCTAGTTACATTGTCAATTTTCTTCTTCATTTGATTTAATTATAAAATATATTTGGTATGATAATTACTGATTATGATAAATTTTTAGCACATAAGAGTAGGCTGTGGGTTGTCATCTATTGAGTTGTCAACTTGTTTGTAGGCCGTTACATTAGATCAGTTTATTTTTGACTTTTTTTATCAATTAAAAAAATATAATATTTTTAAAAAATTATAACATAATGAGAAAAAAAAAAAAAGTGGTAGACAGTTTGGACGTCCCAATTAATACGTGATAGCTGCGGGCTTAATTGATCTCGACATGACAATCAACGCGACACGGCGGAAAAAAAAAGTCGTTGAAATCGGTTAAGGGTGGGCGCTCAATTTCCCGTGCCTTGATTTATTAGGGCGCGGTGCTAATTAGTCTATAAAATATTTTAGAGACCAAATTTAGTTAATTTTAAAATACGTTTAAATAATTTATTTTTATATATATTTATATAAATTTGTTAAGATAAATAGTTCATTTATCTTAATACTAATTAGTCAATAGTTTATGCAGGGGATATTCTCTTATTTACTTTAACTATATGAAATTTAGGTAAAAATTGAGCATTGTTGTGAATATTTAATTAGTGAAAATTATTTTAATTATTATCATCTAATTTGGTATAAAGTTTTGAATTATTTATTATTTAAAAAAATAATTATTAATACAAAGTAATAATCGCAAGTTATTACTCTTTTTCGTTAGTTGTTTTTTTATTTTTTGGGAGACTGGGGGTGTTATTTTGAATCATTTTATTTATTTTGGGATAGTCGGATTTATGATGATATTTATTACATAATTTTAAAATAATTAATATAATTATTTAATTATTAAAAAAAGGTAATAATAAATATAATAATAAATATAATATTTTTGGTTTCCTATAACTTTGAATATTAAATTATCCCAATTAGACTATCGAGACATTCGGGAGGTCGACCCTTTTGGATAAAGGATCGAGCCATTCATTTTCTTATTAATCTTTTAATCTTGATCGGATGTTTAATAATTTTTAATTTGTTTAAAAAATAATTAAAAATAGTAATGTTTATAAAAAATTAAATATATTTAGTAGTCTAATTAAAATAAGACAACTCTATCCCTCTTCTAGAGGGCTAAGCTTCCATGTTTTGTTACCATTGTCCTAAGTAATTAGATGATAGTGATAATAATTATTTTTAAATGAAACAAATAATTTTATGTGCAAACTAAATAATATTTACTTTTAATAAATATTTATCACAATTTTCTCATCACGGTATTACATTTTTGATAATCATGTACTGCTAGCTTTATTTTTAAATTTTGCAATTAAATTTGTATTTATCAAATTATTTTACACCTTAAAATTGAAATAAAAATATATTTTATAATTTATCTTTTATAAATATTATTATTTATATATTTGATTAGATAGATACAAATTCAATTTCAAAAAAAAAAGGTTAAAGTTGGAGAATTTGATTGGATAAAAAATATTTTATTTAAATTTTTTCTCAAATTATATTCGGTAACATTTCAAATCTCAACAGTCTATTGCACATGATAAATTAAGATTAAAACAGTAAAAAAAAAACTAAAATTAACTTTGAAAAATTAAAAATATTTTAGCCATTATTCTTATGCTAACCGTCCTGGTTTCTTTCCATCCGGACAGGACAGAAAGTTCTACCATGAGAAACCAACCGATCGATCGATCATCTCCGTTTCTCCGATGATGAAGACGCCCTAAGATAGCTCGCAGCAATCAAACCACCATCGCCACCACAATGAAACCGAAAATAATTGAGCCTTCAAATTATCCATAAATAGTAAACTTATAGAAACAAATTAGGCGGGGCAATAAGGCCAATCAAATATTGAAAAGAAGCAAATACGAACTATTCATCGGTAAGATCTGAGAATCGCTCCACAGAATGTGCAAGTAAGTGCCCGCCATGACTTCCAGTAAAACGGCACTGCGCAAAACCGCGTGGAGGTTTTCATTTCGGCGACGCTCGCGCCGGCTCCGCACCGCGAGCACGTCCCCGCCGCCGGTTTGGTGCTTCTCACTTGCCGCTTTTGGTCGACCAGAAAACAGAAACACACCATCTGTTATTCGTTTCAGGTAATCGAAACAGGTTTTCCGCTTTCTCAAAGTTGCTGGTAGCACAGCAGGTAATGGTCGCCGTGCTAATCGATTGAAGCGTTTAAATAGACGGATGGGCAAATGGACTTTGTGATGTGAATCATAAATTAGTAGTCTAAGTCGTCCTCTATTAAATTATAATTATTTTTAAAATAATTTAAAAAAAAACTAACAGAATATTTTAATATATTATTAAAATAAATCTAAACTATTACAAGAATAAAAGAGTTCCTGTCTGAAAGAATTAGATGAAAGCTGACTACATCTCTATAAATTAATTTAATTACTTATTTTTAAATAAATATTTTTATTAAATTATTTTAAATTTAAATGTGCAATTGAGGATATATTATCATTTAATAAAAATAAATATAGCAAATATATGTTAATATAAAAATATAAAATTAATGCATACATAGGACTTAAATTATCGTAAAAATTAGATAATCGGATAAAATCTTTAGTTGATCTGAAAGACAGTAGGTCTAGTTCTCATAACTAAAAATTCTGATCCCACGCATCACTATAAATTAATAAGAGGTAAAAGTTATTTGAAATTTACTCCCAATATATATTTCGATGCTCAAATTAATAATTATTTTTAAAAAAATTGAAAGATGTAGAAAGAAAGATGGAGGAAATGGGATGAGTGTAAAATTTTGTAAGTTTAGAAGACTATATTTTGTTTGATTATACTCGCTATAAGCATTTGTATACCAAAGTATCTCTTATCCCTATTCCTATTGAGAATTTATATTTATAGTTTAGGCTATAGTTGATGGATCCACATGAAATTGTTTCCCGTAGTGAAAGGCATTACATTTGTATACCATTGATTGTGTTGATTTAGTGATTGTTCAATCATTAATGTCAGATATTTATTAAGTTCACGTGTGGTTTGTTATTCCTCAATTAATCAAAACCCTTCATGAGAATTCAATACTTTATTTATTATTTTGTCAAACTATTAATTGCCACAATTTTATATTGCCACTCGATTGTTCAATCAATCGATTTGGTCTTTAGATTCTCTATCGAGATTGTTGTCCTCAGAATATTAGTTTTCAGTCAAATCAGGTAAGACATATTTAGACTGCACCCAACAAAAAGATATATATTAATCCTATCAATAATCAAATATAGCTACAAGTAACATCATTTGATATATATATCCTATTTAATAACAACTTGTATTCATATGATGTAGTAAGATGTATATAGTTAATAGACTAATAAAACATATTTATTATGAATAAATCGTTATATTTTTATTAAACAAAGCTTCAGAAAAAGAACTAGACTTTGACATTATTATATATACTAGGGTTATTTTAACAATCTATTAATCATATGATTTTTTTTCAAATTTATATGAAATACTAGACAATTATCTTATATTATAGGCGATTAAATTGTTAACAAAGTAAACTTGTTTGATATAAGTTCAAGTCATCTTATTTTGTTAATACAAAATTGTGTTTTTCAGATAATTCAAATATGAAGGCCTCAGTTTAAAGTTCTTGTCCGTTGAGAATTCCAGCATGGAGAGAAATGCATGTCAGAACGTTCTGATAAAAGCTTATGTTGTCATGCGAAATGAAGAGGTCCATGGAGATGAACTTGTTAAGAATAACGCGTGCAATTTTCCAATAAGATTGATACTTGTAGAAAAAAAATATTTATACGATATATGATTAATTATATAAATTATAGAATAATATTTAATATAAAAATTATTTATTAATTAAAAAAATTTACAAAATAAATTTTGAATTATTTATTATAAAATATATTGTTATAAATAGTTATATCATAGAATTTTTCATAACAATTCTTATGAATAATAGTTGAATATTATCTCAATATACATAATAAATCACGATAAAAAAAACACAGTAAAGAAAACATGCTATAATCTGTATATCAACCTATAACTAAATCTAGAACAACATATTCGAGTTTTGTTAAAAATGGAACTCAAATTGAATTTTAAATGAATAAAATCTTTATTTTTTATATTTTTTTTAATTTTCTTATTTCATGCCGCACCCATTATGTTTGAAATGTACCAGAGCTGTTCTAAAATGGCGTGAGGATATTTTATATAGCGCCAGTATACATGTATGCGTCAGATGCAAGTAGCAGCCACAAGTCGCATGTGCCTAATTAATCGAAGTTGTTAGATTTCTGATGTGAGTTTCATATTAAAAAGCCAGCTTTAAATGAGTTTGCTTATAAATTTGAGAGGCTTTTCTTTTTATTAGATCGGTCTTTTAAGATGAACTTTTTTCTTGAGCTTATACTTACAATAATTTTGCATCCTTCCCAACACAAGTCAAGTTCATCCATATTGCTTTAAATACACTTAAACGTTCAGCGGACGTCGGCCTGCTGTATTATTCCTATTATTCGCTCAAGGGATTCGTTGCATCAAAAATTGAGTAAACTAACAAATAACTCTTCTATTTAATATAAAATTCACAAAAAAAAAGTAATTTAAAAACAAATAATTTCGGACAGCAAGCGATTGAATAAAGAACTAGGGGTCAGAGAATTCTACTTCTTCATTAATCATTATTGAATTATTTTTAATCCAATGATGATAATTTAAATACTAAATATAAATATTTAAATATTAATTTTTATTAATTTTTTAATATTTGATTTAATATTTATTAAAATTTAATATTATAATAAAAAAATTTAAAAATTAACTATATATATAATATTTTTAATATGTTAAAATTTTATTTTTTTAATTTTAATTTAATAAATAAAATAAAAAAATAAAAAAATAAAGTAAGAAATATGGAGAAACAGATCCCTCGTCCTCCTGCGAAGGCGGGTGATCGAATTTTAGGTTGAGCAGTGCCAATTAGCTGTCTGCAGTGGGGACCAGTCGAAGACTTGATGACGGAATATTCACCGTACACGTGGACGCGATTACGACTAGCACAGCTACACACGGCCGACACCATGGATGTTTAAATGATTGTGACTGTGATTTACGTATTGTGGAAGCAAAATTAGGCATTATTTTATATCTAACGGAATTATTATCTTAATTAATTAACACGGTAATTATTGTGTTTATTAAATATTAAATTAATTTTTTACGTTAAATATTAATATTTTTCAGTTGCCTTAATTTCAAACCATATCCCAAGGATTCGGTTAGGGAGCTTTCATATTTTAATATTTTATAAAAATATTAATTAAAATATTTATATAATATAGTATTTAAAAATATTAAATATTTATCGTTAAATTAATACCTAATAAAAATAATGCAAGGGGCTGCTTAGTTGGAAGAATTTAGTCATAATGCCCTTTTTTTTTGTTACAATATAATATAAATGTAAATTCATTTCCTTTGATTTTGTTTAGAGCCGTACGTTTTGTTTATTTGGTAAAAGATTACCTTATTTTAAAAAATACTTTTTGTAATTCTTTATATTTAGTGTTATATGATAGTCAATTTATATATTTTTAAAAAATTTAGAACGAAATAAAATATTATTCAATATTAATGGATTCGGTTAGCTTGACCCAATCAAAGAGCCTATCGACAGTAATGATTCACTCAGGATGGACTGGTCCAATTGACTTAAATGGCCCAAATGGATTAATGAATTTGTTGACCTGGTTCAAACAGTTCCCCTCACTTCACGTGTATAGATGAGACTCGTTGTAATCGGTCGGAACAATATAATGGCCAACGACCTCATCTTACCCAAATAGTTCCGTTGACAGTTGTTAGTGGATAAGCACGACTTGACCATTGATAATTTTATAAATATCCCCCCACTTAGGAAAAAAAGGGAGAGGGCAAACAAATTGTTAGGGTGACAATACACTATAAAAAAAGGATACTTTTTTTATAAGTGTATCTTTTTCTAAAAGACGCTCCCAAGTCCCAAATTTATCATACATGCATTAATGCACTCATCTGGCATCCTCCACATTTCTTTTCTCATAAAAAGGTTATTAATTTGAATGTTAAAAAATATACTAAAAAATAAGTCTGAACAATCATTTGATCTCTTATTTGTTTGTTGTATTGCGTAGGATTTATATTCAAGAATATAGAGACCAGATTAATATCAGATTAACCCAACATAAATATCTGATTATTGGCTCCCTAATCTATATAGTAATCTAGACCCATGACACATCAAATATAAATTATTTATTAGTCAAGAAAACATAATTTTGAATTTATTTTGATAAGTAACAATTTTGAATTTTAGAAAATTAACTTTCCATATATCAGAATTTAAGCTCAAAACAATAATTAATTTTAGAGTTTATTATACTTCTAATCACTAAGACTACTTTTATTAATGCAAGTTTTGTATTTTTAAATGTAATATTTTCGGTTGATGGTGTTACTAACCACCACCGGCGGCCATCCTTGGCACCACACCACCACCATTTAACCAAAATTATAACCATCGTGAATGTGTTTTATTGGTAATAATCTTAAATTGTTATTATTATTCTGATAATATTTAAAGAAATTAAGGATTATGGCAACCAAACTGATCTTTGAATAAATGAGGCTTTTAGTTTATTTTGTGGTTTGTTATTTGTTAAAAGCACATTGCATTGAAATATTTTATGAGTATGTAAATAGGTAATCTAAAGAATTATCAAACATCAATAAAAAAAAGCTTTGAATACACGCCCATTTTACATAAAAGTGCCATCTCTTCTCGTTCAATATACCTGTGTATTTTGATCAAATTTAATCTGCACATAAGCATATTTTATTCAATATATCTGTGTTTAATGTACGTCTGATTCGTAGATGAGCATATTTTATTTAAAATACTCGCACTTGATATGTTCCTGAGTGGCACACTTATAATAGTGCATGCAAGGCCTTTCCTCTCGTTTGTTTGCGTATGATGCACGCCCATACAATTAGAATGTTGTTTAGCAAATATTAGTTTATTTTTTACCTAATTTTTAACAATTTCTATATATATTTATATTTTATATTTATTAAAGACATATCTATTTATAAAAATGACGACAACTCTAAAACTCTCATTGTTTAATATATAAGAAAAAGGAAAACCTAAATAATGTTCTAATTATAAATCCAAAATAAAAAAATTTAAAGGAAATAAGTTAAAAATCATGCCATTAAATGAGAACCAATAAGATCTTAGAGAAAAATTATTATACTTATTAAAAGCTTTTTAATTATATTTTAAGCATAGATATATGAGATTTGATTCCATAGAAATTTGAATTTTTAATTTTTTTTATAAAAAAAATTATTATATAATATAGCACATGAAATTGGTACCACCCTTCAAGAAATTAAAAGGAATATAGTAACTTAATTATCTGTTGTAAGAATAAAGCTATTTATCTTTGGCCATTACACAATCAACAAATATAAAAACAAAAATAAATTCAAAAAATTCAAAAATAAAATCAAATTTTAATTTTTTTTTGTTTTTATACTAATTTTATACTATATAAAAGTCTAGTCGAATTATCATATAAATATATATATGTCACGTGATATGCACATATGCAAAGAAACTTTAAAATAAATATTTACTCTTATCTATATATATATATTTACTCATCTTGAATATTTTAACACTGATGAGTGTGTATTGGAAGAATGACATTAACTTAGCTCACAATAATAAGAATTGTTTCATATAATATAATATATATTTAATAATTTATTAAAATAATTAAATATTATATTTTATTTTAAAATTATTTTTAAATTAGTGCAGTCTTAAATAAAAAACTATGTCATTTTTATTATTAAAACAATTAATTTTTTACTTATAAATAATAAATTTACTTTATTTTTTTGTTTTAAACATATAGAAAGTTTCACCATCCTTCTGATTTTTAAATAGACACAAACTTTTCTTTATAGTAAAAATATCGATTTTATTCTCTACATAAAATTTTATCAATCTCAAAAGAATTAAAAAAAAATGGCAAAGGAAAAGAAAATCGATTTCATATACCTCATGACAAGTAAAAATATTATAAATTCAATTATGTCTTGATTTTTAATTTTATATTTTTATTATAAAATAATGTGATTATTTGACAACTATTATAATGTTTTATTTCATAAAATTTTAAAAAAATTTATCCAATATAAGATAAACACCATATAATAAAGATTAAGACTAATTTTAAAAAATAAATTATATTAATATAGGTAATTTTTTTAATATAGTTTTAGGATAGATAAAATGGTCCTTCGCTTATATGAAATTGTTATCAAATTATTATTACAAAATCTAGTATTTGCATTGGGGAAAACTTTTTGGACCATGTCACCAAAAATTTATTGAAGGGATTATGAAATATTGGCAATTAAAAAAAGTAAACATAGTAATTTAAAATGGAATACTATTTTTTTGATAATTAATAATATCACTAAAATGACAATATTTTTCATGTTTATATGATTTTTTTTATAAAATTATTATTGGTAATGAAAAAAATAATAATTGTGTAATTTAACTCCTAATAATATAAAAATATTAGACATCATTGTGGGTCGTATGATATTGATGGTGTTTAATTTCAACAATAAAAAATCCCCATTTCTTAAATTAACTAAACTTTATAATAAGTTAACTCAATCAAAAAAATTTGGAGCAATTTTTGTAAGTATTGTGCTAGATATATATTTAATAATTTATTAATTTGATTAAATTTTATGATTATATAAGATTTTATTATATTTCTATATTATTTATTTTTTTAATTAGTTTAATTTTTAATTAAAAATTATATAATTAATAATCGATTCTCTTTTTTATCCTATTGTTGCGTTCTGGTTCCGCGGGGGTTCAGTCGGATCCGTGGTTTCCAGGCAACACAAGTGTTTGAGATGCTGGATGCCAGAGGAAGATTAACACGGGATTTTTACGTGGAAAACCTCCATGTGAAGTGTGAGGAAAAACCACGAGGCTCAGGTCCTTTAGAAATACTTCACTATTTGGGTCGAAGTCTTTACAAAGTACAGTTGTGAGAGTTAATCCCTTCCCTGTCTCTCGTTCGTGTCTCTTTCCTAAGAGGTTATACTCACTAGGGGGGAGGGCTTTTTTACTCTCGCCGGTTCGAGTTATGGGAGAAAAAGTCCGTTCTTTAGAAATGAGCTTGGCTGTGTATTTATAGGCGGAATGGGCCGTTAGGATGAGGACAAGTGGCAGCCATCGCACAGTCGAGAGGCCGCCCGTCTGCTTTGCGGGCTGTGCGTCAGGCGTGCCT
>JAOVVI020005307.1:0-16651 GCA_028571085.2 Nepenthes alata
AGTGAGCCACTCCCTGTCGAGTGCACCCATAGTGAGTTACTCCCTGTCAAGTGAGTCCGGAGTGAGTCCGTAGTGAGCCACTTCATGTTGAATGTGTCCATAGTAAGCCGCTCCCTGCCAAGTGCTCACTCCCTACTGAATACATCTGTTGTAGGTCACTCCCCACCAAGTGCGTCCATAGTAAGCCACTCGCTGAGTGTGATCCTAGTGAGCTGCCGATTGCGCGCAATCAAGAAGGTGCCCAGACCTCCTTCCTCTCCAAGCCGCCCCCCGTCAGACGCACTTCCATGAGCCAGTCTTCCTCTCACATCCGTCACTCACGTGCAATTCTGTATTTTCTAGTATTCTCATTATATCTTTTTATTTTATGAGGAAGATTTCTGACTAGCGTTGGAGGATAAACCTGGAAGTGAATCTTGCCAATCTTCTAACTTCCTATTTGTAGTTTATAGTGCACATGTTCTAGATTAATAGTGACGGAGGTCGGACCCGCTCCAATTCGACCCGTAACAGAAGATTGGGTGGCTCCCTAATCTGTATCACAACCCGAGAACCTGGGACGCATCAAATATTTTAAGAAATCTTTTTGAAAAATATAATTAAATATAATATTAGTGATTGTGTTATTTTTAATAAATTTAATATTTTGTTGAAATTATTTATTCAAATTTTATATAATATATTTATCTCTATCACTGGTATTATTTGACAAAAATCATAATCGTCCTGGAAAAGCGCAATGATATCAGTAAATGGCAACAATTGGCTTAATAGTAGATTTTAGGTGGTGTAATGGGTTTTGTTTGTTCATTAGTAATAAAGTAAAATGTTTCTAAAAAATATTTAATCGTTTTAACCATCTTTCAATCAATATTTGTAATCAGCTCGATCATTGGGATATTTTTATTATAAAGATGGTTAAAATAAAACAAAAAAAGATATGCGGTCTCTAACATCTAGTACGTTTAGTTTCATTTTGTTGGGTGATCAATCTTCATCTTTTTTTAGTTCAGCTTGTTTTGTTAGCACAATGTCTTGAATTGTTGCTCTTGAGGAGAAGATATTTTAATATATAGAATAAAATTCTTTATTTTTTTCGCATAATGAAAAATAAATTGTAAAATATTCGTAACATAAAGGCTAATAATATGATATGTACATCTTGTGTAAAATAATTTACTATTCAAAATTAATGAAAATTGTGATTTAAATAAAAAAATAACATAATTATTATTTGATGTATTATCAAAAGTAATAGAACAAATCTTATTAAATATTGCAAATTTATTTGTAATACAATTAATTGTTTTACAAATTGTGGAAGCAGTATGTGGGCGCTCAGGAATTTTAAAATCAATATTTCTTTTTTATAATTTTTAATTTTCATAAATCTAATTTGCTGTAATACAAATATAAGGTAAATTATTATGTGATGATCATATATTATTATTTAAAAAATATTAGATTTTATGTGTATTAATTTAAAAATTAATTATTATTTAAATTGTAAAAAAATGAATAATCTCGTATTTAATAATTTAGCTCCCCGATTGAACTATATATTCCATTACCCTGCTCTTATTTAGCAGTTGGTCGTACTGAAAAATCCTAACCCTGCATAACCTGCATAACCTGAAAATGCTAGTTCAATTTGAGTTGAAGATAATTGTTATTTCTTATGTTTTTCCATGTGCCTCTTTAATTGTCCTGTACCTTTTGAACTTCACACGAATAATCTTTTTTATATTATTTAACAAATGGCTCATTCTTGACGGTTAGCTAATTTAATCTCAACAAGTTGCCACACTTTATTGGAGCATTTTCCAGAGAGCAACTAAAATTAGAAGGAATAGCAGTGATATTTTAGCCAGAACTAAATTGTGATTATGGTATTTTAGATACACTCAGTGTGTGTGTGTGATGTAAAAGGTATGAGAGTATTGAAATAATATTTTTATATTCTTTTACAATCGAGATTAGAAAAATTATGTTCCATAATTAATAATTAATTTAGAAAATAATAATTTGATAATATTAATATGTAAATTACTAATAAAAATTGAGAAAATTAATATAAATATGTTAGTATCACACTAATATCACTTTATACCATAAGAGAGTAGAGAGAGAAAGAGGGTATTGTATGTGATGTTTGGGGAGAGGAGGGTATATATAGAATTTTTTTAATATTTAAATATTTGATTTTTTTAAATAAAAACTGGGGGCAACAGTCATGTGACCGTTGCCCCCTATCGTCTCTCCTTCCCCCTCCTCCCGCTCCTCCCCAACAGTCATGTGGACCGTGCCAGCATGGCCTAGCATAGTCCGAGGTGTTGGGCCGTGTATTTGTTCATGGTTGGCGAACCGGGTCGTGCTGTGCCGTGCCACAAGTAACCCAGTGCATTTAACACTTCTAAAAAAGAAATCAAGTGAAGGAAAATTTTTTTCAACATGTCCACATTGGAGTATAACACAATTGGGCTTTAATATTTTTTATGCATATGGATCCAATCATAACAAATTAATCAGTTATTACTACTTATTGTAGTTCTGTCTATTAAGTAAATGTTTAGAAAGATTGATATTCTTAGTTATGTAATTTGTGTCTTCATTTTGTTGATGGTCTAATCCCAAGGTATGTTTATGTATAGTTTCCAACGTTTAATGTGACAAAGGATATGTTTATTAAAGGCTGTCTAGTAGATGAGGCTCCTGCACTACTGGGTATGTGGTAGTTGGATTTGCATAGCTTTATCGTTTCATTATAGTGAGTCTTCTTTCTATTGTTCGAACTTGTAAGTTCAAAAGGACATTTTTTGAAAGGACATTGTTTGATCCTCAAAAAGTCATCTGTTTACTTCCACATATGGTAGTCTCTCATTTGGTTGAATGGATGTCATTTGCTTATCGGATAGTGTTATTCTTTTCGTAGTAGTGTATGCTAAGATGTCGAGTGCTCAAACTCTCTGAACTCTTACTACATGTAGATCTTTTTTTGGTAGCTGTTAAATAAATTATATTGAATAGACTCCCGAGTTGAAATTTCTTTATAGATTGCTTTTCCATAAGTTCTCCCTGTGCATTAATTTCTAAAATTTGTTTGATGAAAGTATGCAGTTCCTGTATCACATTTCATTAGTCTCCTTCGTAAAACTTCTTTCTCTTTTGACATTGATTCATGATTGTAGGTTTATTTTGCTGGCCTAGGGTGCTTGAAAAATGTAAGAGCAGCACTTTGCAGAGGGAGATCCTTGAAATGCACACGGTGTGGGAGGCCTGGAGCAACTATTGGGTGTCGTGTGGATCGTTGTCCAAGAACTTACCACTTGGTTTGTAGGCTATTTTATCCAATACTTAATGATGTCTTTCTGAAGTTTCCATCCTCTCTGATATCTATCCTCTTGTCTAAGTGCATGCTTTTGTGCATCTGCCTGGGCATGCACTCGGCCATATTTTGCTTTTCCGTGTTCTTACCAATTCTCTTTCTCGCCTTTTTCTTTTTTACTTCACATGCATCAAATGCATATGCAGATACATATCCTTATGGTAGTCTCATTTAGCACTATTTAATGTGCATTGTTTTATTCTGTTTCTTACCACTTTTTTCTTCATGTCGCAGCCTTGTGCTCGAGCTAATGGGTGCATTTTTGACCATCGAAAATTTCTTATAGCCTGCACAGATCATCGACATCTGTTCCAACCTCATGGATTTCAATACTTGGAACACATAAAGAAACTGAAGGCTAAGAAAATGAAGTTGGAAATGAGGAAGCTCTCAAATGATGCTTGGCGGAACGATCTTGAATCTGAGGAAAAATGGTTGGAGAAATGTGGAGAAGATGAAGAGTTCCTAAAACGAGAGACAAAGAGACTTCAACGTGATTTGTTAAGGACTGCTCCTGTTTACATTGGGGGCTCTTGCTCTGGAGGGGAAAACCTCTTTGAAGGTTGGGAATCTGTTGCTGGACTTCAAGATGTCATCCGATGCATGAAGGAGGTTGTTATATTACCTCTGCTATATCCTGAGTTCTTCAAGAACTTGGGGTTGACACCACCCAGGGGTGTTTTGTTGCATGGTTATCCTGGAACAGGCAAGACTTTGGTAGTGCGAGCATTAATTGGTTCATGTGCACGTGGTGATAAACGGATTGCTTATTTTGCCCGCAAAGGTGCAGACTGTTTAGGAAAATATGTTGGTGATGCTGAGCGCCAGTTGAGGCTTTTGTTTCAGGTTGCGGAAAAATCTCAACCCTCAATAATATTTTTTGATGAGATTGATGGGCTTGCACCCATTCGTACCAGACACCAAGATCAGACTCATAGTTCAGTTGTGTCCACCTTGCTCGCTTTGATGGATGGTCTGAAGTCTCGAGGCTCTGTTATTGTAATCGGTGCGACTAATCGTCCTGATGCTGTGGACCCAGCTCTCAGACGACCTGGGAGGTTTGATCGGGAGATCTATTTTCCTCTACCGTCCGTGAAGGACAGAGCTGCCATTCTGGCACTTCACACCAGAAGGTGGCCAAAACCAGTCTCTGGTTCCTTTCTCCAATGGATTGCAAAAAGAACTGTAGGTTTTGCCGGTGCTGATCTGCAGGCTCTTTGTGCTCAGGTAGCCGTTTCTGCTTTGAAAAGGCACTGTCCCTTGCAGGACATTCTTTCTGCAGGAGAAAAATCTTTTGATGGAAAACGACCTCAATTACCTGCTTTTGTGGTGGAGGAGAGAGATTGGCTGGATGCACTTTCGAGTGCTCCTCCTCCATGTTCTCATAGAGAGGCAGGGATGGCTGCAAATGAAGTAGTGGGATCTCCTCTTCGACCACATCTTATTCCCTGTCTACTGCAGCCAATTTGTAGCTTGCTCATTTCCATTTATCTTGATGATCGTATATGGGTACCGCCTCCTCTCTCTGAAGCTGCATCAGCCATTAAACATGTGATTGTGTCTGCTGCAGAGCAGAAGAACCTGTGCAGTGGTGAATGGTCACACCTGGTTAAAGATTTGGTTGAAGAATCAGATATTGAAAATGAGATAGTGAGAAGCCTTTCTAGCGCCGGAGTCCTAGTTGGAGAAGCTGATTCTTACTGCTGTAATTTGTCAACTATTGTTTGTGATGATGACAAGGCAAGATTTGAGTCGGGCAGTTGTGATAGCGCTAGCCCTGGTCTGCTCAGAAATATATGCTATGCACCAAAAAAGAAAGAAGGATGTCGGATTTTGATTGCAGGAGATCCCAGATCTGGCCAGAAGCATCTTGCTTCTTGCCTTCTCCAGTGTTTTGTAGGGAGTGTTGAAATAAAAAAGATAGATTTGGCTACAATTTCACAAGAAGGGCATGGTGACATGACACAAGGCATGACAAGAATTCTATGTATGTTCAGTAATTTCTTGTATGTTCATCAAAGTAGCTTATTCGAACTTTCCACTTAGGAATATAATGAATGATGAATTACCTGAGTATTTATCCCACTAAAGGTTAAAATGGACATGTTTCAGTTAGGAGTTACTCTACTGGTTCCTTTTTGACATTGGGAAATACCGGCGAAAACCTTCTACCTGTAAGTTATCCGTGGAATTGGTTGAAATTCTTGTTGAAGCCAAAATAAGGGGAAAAGAGTTCCAGAAAGGATGGCTGTTAAGGTTTTCAGTATCCTAGATCCATTTAGCACTATTCTAGATTCATATAAGGTTTGTGTGAGAAGTATCCTAAATTTAATTTAGTGTCCAATTGCTCGTTTTAGAGGTATGGATTCCCTGACTCTTACTGGCTAGAAACAATATCTCTGGTGCTAAAGGGAGCTTGAGTTTTACTCAAAAGTCTGGCGACATGCTGCTTTGTCTTCTTCTCTTATTTAGAGAAACCATTTCTATATAGTTTTACTCAAAGATCTTGGGATGTGATTCTTCAATGTCATAGGTACTGTTATTGTATTTCATAAAAATGAAGAATATTTGGATATTAGCCCAAAACCCCAAAGCCTGAATGTATAATTTTTACCATTTGATAAAATGATGTAAATTTTGTGATAGAAAAAGCTGTAAATTTTCCACTGTTCTAGCCGCAGTTTAAATTTCTGATGTGTATTATTTCCTTATCACTATCTTCCTTGGTCTTGCATTCTAACACATGATCATTCATGCATGCAAGTATACCCATTTGCACTTGTAGACATGTTGCTTCCATCCTAATTATTTTTATGCTACTTGTGACAGCTACTGCATATGTGAATAATAAATACAAATCTTAAGAAAATACTCATAATAATTTACTGTTGCAGTGAAATGTGCTAGCATGAAGATTTGTGTAGTATTCATGCCTAGGATTGATTTGTGGGCCATAGAGAGCCACAATGAAGCATCCCATGAAGATGGCGAATCCTCACCAGATGATCCATCATATGATGAAGATGAATCCCATTTGTCACAGGATCAATTTGATGGAGAAAGCAGCAGTTCCTGCCCGAGGACTAGTGAATTAGGAGTGACAGAACCACCGGATGAACAGAAAAGAGCTACACAAACATGGAATTCTTTTGTTGAGCAGGTTGCATCTATATGTGTATCTGCCTCCTTGATTATCCTGGTAAGTATGTCCTTTGATCATCCTCCTCTTGAAAGGGAAGAAGGAAAGTAAAGGATTAAGAAACAAAGAATTGAAATGGAAACCTCTTCTCATGCTTAGCAAGTAGCATCGTTAAATTCTTTAGGTCTCACAAGCCGGTGGCTGGGGTTTCCAACAGTTGTTTCTTGTTTTATCCAGTTCCTTTCCGGTTTTCCATTGTGGATCTACTTAGTTGCCAAGAATTAAGTGATTCAAATTGTGTAGGCCAAGGAGACTTGCTCCTTGGTTTATATATGCTTTTTTGGAAGCCATCCATACGGTTACAGCAATGTGGGCACAATTATAAGGATAAAATTGAAAGTTTCTTGACGTGGGAGAAAGCTACATGTTAGCTTGGTTGGTTTTAGCATGATTTGAGATTTTGCCATGTCTTGTACTTCAGTACTTTCCTTCCTTCTCTCCCTTTCCCCTAGTCTTTTGTCTTATTTCCCTGTGTAGATTTTGCCATGTTTTATAATTGGACATCGATACTTTCCCTGCCTTTCTTTTCTCTCTCTTTCTCATTCCCCTAGTGTTTTGTGCTGTTTCCTTCTGCATGCCTTCTGTCTGAAACTTGCTTTGTAGTCTTGAAGAATTTTGTGACAATTTCTTTGATGTGTTGATCATCTAGGTTCCAGCACCAAAATTGCTATTTATGCCTTTTGTTTCCGCATGTAGAACATTTTGTGTGGTGTGCCTATTGTACTATATTGTTTTGGTTATTTTTGACTAATGGACTTGTTTTCACATAATAGGACTTACAAAGCCTGATCGGATAAGGGCCTACATTGAGGACAGAAATATTTGTTATTTATTTTTCTTTTTCTTTATTTAATTTTCTTTCTTTCTTTTTTGGGTGGGGATGTGGTTGGGGTAGCAAGTCTATAACTTATTTCAGTATTACACAATCCCATCCTCATTGTCTAGTAGTTTTTTTCTGTTTGTCTCTTTTCCATGTTGTAGGATGCACATCAATTTCTGTACATTAAACAAATTCTAACCCAATTTAACATACTCCTAAAATTTTGGGTTGATTTAGATTTAGGCTCTTTGGTAAAAGTAGCTCCCAGGGATTCCTAAGATTAATTGTACATGACTGCGTCTATGTAGTTAATTATTGCTGATCAACTAAGATTAATTTTCTTGCTGTGCAATGAAAGCTCAACTTGATTAAGTAGTTGAATGTCTGATTCCTAAGAATCATTTGTATGAACTAATTTCCTTTGTAGCATCATAATGGAAAATCGGTATGTATATATGTATTGGGTAGATCCCATTTAGTGCATTTACAAATTGTCACTCATGGTTGAAAAAATCGGTATTTATATATGTATCAGTATTGAATACAAAATCTTTTTTGCGAATTAGACCATAGGGGTGAGTATTGATAGATATATCTTGAAATATTGCCGATACAATGATATATCACGATTTTATTACAATATCGGAAAACATCGGTAACCCCTTGATTTGATATATGTTGGTCGATATTTCATTCCATGGTGTCAATATTTGGCCAAAGGGGGCAGGAATAGGGGAAAATGAAATAACATGATGATAGGAAAAAAACTGAAACGACATGTTATAAATTATTCTGAAACATGGAGGTGCAATGTAACAATTTATCTTCATGGAAAACTGAAGCTGATATGAGGGTTGTCCCAAAATTATCTTAATATCGATGAAAATCAAGTGGAATAATGGAATGGCTATGTCTGGAATTGATATATAAGGAAAGTGGGTACAGTTTTTTCATGTAAAATTAAATATGAGAAGTCAAGTAACTTGTCAAAGATGAAATGGAGAAGTTGTTGGGGCAAGATGAGAACTATTGAAGTGAGAATGCTTAGGGTCCCTTTCTGCAATATGATTGACTGTATGTTTCACTGAGTCTTTAAAACTCCTGTTGTACATGTGCTGGGTTGGTTTAGAGAGGAAAACAGTCTGAATTTTCACGTATACTAGAACCAGCCCAAACTGTTGTTAGAACTAGTTTCAGCTTTGATTTTGTTCTATAGGCAAACATAGGAATCATATGAAGAGTTTCAGCTTGACTTATTCATAATAGATATTTTGAGATTTTGTTTTTCACAAATAGAAGTGTAAACTAAATCAATGAACAAAATACACCACCAAATGAACAGATACACATTAGCACCAAAAGAAAGCACATGAAAAATGAGGAGATTAAATTATGTGGTATTTATATTTAATTGTTTTTATATGTATGTAGATTGCTTATGTTTAAGGTTGTTCCCCTAACCTTAAAGTTAGACAACGTGACCAAATTGAGAATTTTTTTATTAAGGTTAGCTACATGGATTCTTTGTAGCCACTTGGATCCAAATGTGCAAAACTATGCTTAGTGGTGCCTTTCAAACTGTTGTTTAGTATTCCTCGACCTCTTCTAAAATGAGCCTCTCCAAACCCCTCGTATTTTCTTATAGGTTTTTTAGGTGGTCTTCATTTCATATAACCAAGCATCTCAAATGTCTCCTATTTGTCTTCTGTTGGTCTCACAGACTTTTTCCCGCATCACACCATTACAAATCGTTTCTTGCACTCATCTATTTCAACATCTTCATCTTTACCATTCCCTTTGTTTAACATAGTGGTAATTAACTGCCCAACGTCGTATGCTATGGATAACGTAATTGTCAAGTTTGAGTGGTATTCGTTGACCACATGGGAACCTTGAATCACCTATTCACTTCATCCAACTGGAGCAATCTTCTGACTGTTTTCTCATTGATTAAACCATCTCTTTAAACCATTGACCCAAGCTATTAGAAATGGTTCTTTTTTGATAAGATTTTTCAGTCCTTAGCTTAACCTCATCATCAACCTCTTTGTTCCAGATCTTACTAAGCTCGCATTCCAATGTATTCATTCTTTGTTTTTCTTGTTTAATTCTAAAACCATAGCTTCTAAGGTTCCCTCCTAAACTTATGACTTTGTGTTAACACCCCTTCTAACTTATCCACTAGACTGTACCATGTGCAAAAAAAGCATTTACCAAGGTGTCATGCCTTAGTTGAAATATAGATAAGGCAAATTGATGTGGGCTTGATTTTCACTCTTAGTGTATGAAAATATCATTGATGAAAATATCAGCAAATATATATTAGTATTAGGGCTCCCAGATATTGATGTTTTTTTATGCCGTGATAATATTGTAATATGTTTTTATATTAGCTATATATTGTGATTGGTTTTTGTATTGGCCTTTATTGGTTGATTTTCAAAATATTGGTCAATACAACCTTTTCAATTTGTGCTTTTTAGAAAATTTTTTCTTTCCGATATATTTGATGTTGATACATATTATTTACTATGTTTAGCTATATGGCTGCGATCGATACCAATACTGATATCAATACCTCAGTCTTCCTTTTTTGTGTCTTCATGCAAGTCATTGTTTCCTCATGTCTTTTATAAGTCGGATGTATAAAATGAAAACTCTCTTCACCAAAATTCTTGATAAGTTTTTTCTTCCAACTGTGTTTTTGCCTTGTCTAAACTTAAACACTTTATGAAGGTTCTTATACCTTTCCTTGAATTGCTCTTTCAGACATCTTAACAAATAGGTAATTTCCATAGTAGACCTTATTAGCACATATTTAAACCGGTTTGTGATATCCAATCCTATGTCGCCTTAGCCTCCTTTTTATTACCTTTTCTTTAATTTTATTACACGGCTCATTAATTTAATACCTCTGTAGTTGGTACAACTTTATATATCTCCATCATGTAAAGCGGTAACAATCTGCTGCTTTGGAATCTTCTGGCTATTTAGGATTGTGTCAAACAATCAAATCAACTGTGTAATTCTCTCCTCCCCAAATATTTTAAAGATTCCCTAGAATACCATATAGTTCGAGTATCTTCAATGCTTATTTAATTTCCTCTCTTCCATTGAATTGATTATAAGGGTCATTTAGATCTACCTCAGAGTCATTAAGCTCCCCTAGGCCCCTAGCATTATGGTAATAGATTGATTGAACAATCAATCAATCTCAGCAGCACAAATAAGCCCTTGGCCCAATCAGCAACATGCAACAACAGGCACATCAGCGAGAAGCAAGAAACCAAGGCAATTAACTATTTGGCTACTTGTTGTTAACTAATTGTTGTTAGTAGCTGTAGGTTCTTGTAGTTTCTTGATTCAGTTGCACATCAATAACCATCAAGGGTATATATACAAACTGTTGTACCCAGAAAGCGTAGGGTGGAATGAATGCACTTGATTTCAGTTTTTGAATTCTCCTCTCTCATCTGAATCTTTAGCTTCTGTCACCTCCTCTTATTGTGATCTTCTTCACTCTTTGCATACCTATTTCATTTCTCTTCTCTCGATTCTTGCATCTTTCTCTGATTGAAGACTCTTTGATCACACATAGACAAGAGTATCAAAATACAGTTTTGGTTTTATGCCGTGAAGGTCAACTATGAGGCTTTGTATTCATTGACAAGACTCGGAGAGAAGTTTATGGAGAAGAAAAGGGGTCTTAATTAGGCTTTTATGGCTTTGGAGAGTTTATGACATGGGACCTACAGTTGTTATATGGTGGATTTGAGAGATCAGTAGTGCATGTATGGATGCCATTTGTTTAGTGGGCTGATTATTTTGGGATTGTAAGAGGGGAAACTATATGGGTTTTCAGTTTCAGTAGATTTTCCACCAAGGATCACCTTTGATTTTTTTTACCTTTTTTCTCATAGCTACAATGAACTTACTGAGCATATTTCCTGAGGTTCATGATGTATGTAGTTGTAAGATATATATATATATATATAGAGAGAGAGAGAGAGAGATATGGGTTTTTGGTTTCAGTAGATTTTCCACCAAGGATCACCTTTGATTTTTTTACCTTTTTTCTTATAGCTACAATGAACTTACTAAGCATATTTCATGAGGCTCATGATGTATGTAGTTGTAAGATATATATATATATATAGAGAGAGAGAGAGAGAGAGAGAATCTTTAAAATCAAAAGGTCACAATTTCAGTAGGAGTACTACAACAGAAATGATATGTACAAAATTCTTGGTTGGTTAATGAACAAGTGAATTTTTATAGTCAGGAAATTCATTGAAGCAGTAGATTTGATTAGCTTAAATCTATGATTAAACGAGGGAAATAAGAAGCTGCGATGCACATGGTTAATGCAAGTTTGCTAAGTTGGGAAATGAATTATTGGTCCAGGATTCCTCGAACCTAATATTCTAGTCATCAAAAAACTTTAAAATATAGAAGGTGAATTTTAAATGGCTAGTATAGGAGCAGTTGCGTTGTATGGATAAGAAATTTTGCAGCTAAAACGAACATATATGATTGGTGAGAATATTTAGATGAATGTGGTGCATCTATAGAAGATTCACACGAAATTGTCAAATATGTAGCAAGCTAAAAGTAGATCCCATAACTGATAAGAGAAGCACAGTTAAGTTTTTTTGGCTGACTGTACCTGGAAGACTGTGATTGAAACATGAATTTACTGCACTTCAGCTTCCAGATAATGCTGGCTTGGATTGAGTGAAATCACATAGGCGCATTTATATAGTTGACATCATGCACTAGTGCTGACATCAATGTTTCGGTTTATGTATTTTCTGATATCTCCAGTGCTCCTATTATCTTTTGTGCAGTGTAAGTAGGTGATGCTCCCTTTTTGCTACAATTGATTAGAACTTTTTCCTTCTCTTTTTAATGTCCAGGCTACTTCAGAAGTGCCGTGTCCTGCTCTTCCTGATGGAGTTAGGAGGTTTTTTGGAAGTGATTCATTGTCTTCCGAAGGTTCAGCTTGCTCCACGCATACGAGTCCCCAAATTACTGTTCAGGTTGACGGGAGATTTAATCAAGATATGGTGTTGCAATCAGCAGCATCAGAGTTGTCAAGAAATTTAGTTGGGCAGTTTGTACAGTTCATTCATCATAGACTTCACTCCCATGCAAAATCTGGCATGTCATTAAAAGATTACTGTGAAGGTGAAAATTATTCTGCGAAGGAACCAGATTCTAAAATTTTGTCCTCCGAAAACACTACTGTGAAAGTACCCATTATGCCTAATAGTAGAAGTGTGAAATCAAAATCAAACTTGCTGTTGGCTATAACCACTTTTGGCTATCAAATTCTGCGTTACCCACATTTTGCGGAACTTTGTTGGGTCACATCTAAGTTGAGAGAAGGTCCTTGTGCTGACATTAGTGGGCCATGGAAAGGCTGGCCGTTTAATTCTTGCCTCATTCGTCCTAACAGCTCATTCGAGAAAGAAGCCCTTGCCTGCATCTCTAGCAATATAAAAGGAAAAGACAAGTTTAATCTTGTGCGAGGCCTTATAGCTGTCGGTTTGTCAGCATATAGAGGTGGATACAAATCCCTTGCTGAAGTTTCATTTGAAGTAAGAAACGTTCTCGAGCTGCTTGTTAGACAGATCAGTGCAAAGATTCAGGCAGGAAAGGACAGATATCAGTTCATCAGCCTTTTGTCGCAAGTGGCTTACTTAGAGGATATGGTTAATAGCTGGACATACTCACTGAGAAGGTATCTAGCCATGGATGAAAATATTGGTATCAATATCGCTCATAGCCACATCGGTATTAGACATATCGGACAATATGTATCGGTATTAGATTTATCATAATGAAAATAAATTTTTAAGAATTATAAGCTGAAAAGGTCGTGCTGATCGATATTTTAAATATCAGTAAATATATCACTGATATAACAATATAACGCGATATCATCGTGGTATTATAAAAGTCGATATCGGGGGGTCTAATATTGATACATATCGGCCGATATTTACATCTATGATCATAGCTTTTTATTATTGTATATGGATTTTTAGTTGTGTGATTTTGACAGATCATAAATTTGCTGTGTTTCAGTTTAGAGTTGGATGCTCAAACGCCAGCAATAAAGCCAATTAGAGCAGGATCTCCTAATGACCATCAGATATGGGTGGGTGATCCAACTCATATTGAAGGAGAGTCATCTGCTAGGACTGAAGGTTTTCATGAGTTTTCAGAACCCATGGAAGGAAGCTTGCAGGGACTCACTATTGAGAATTTTGAACATATTGATTTGAACACAGATGTCAATAATTCAGGACATCTTTTGAACACAGACAAAACATATGCACTGCAAGTAGCATCCCTGGGTCATCTTGTTGCTGATATTAATCCAACGGGAAAACACAGAAGCCTGGAGATGGAATCTCCTCAGAAAGCTGTTTCAGCCAGTCATGCTGTTCTTCCAAGTTCTACAAGCATTGATCAATCGGGTGGTTTAACTTCCAATGAGAAGAGCAGTGCAAGATTTGATGCATGTAACCCAGAACATTATAATGATCTTGCAGCAGTTGGAGGCGTTGGGTCTTCGAGGCAAACAAATGAATTTATGAATGGAGAATCTCTTGTCCACCCAAACATCGGTGCTTGCAGTTCAGGTGAATTCACCAGCACCGAGCCCTGTGGATCCATTAAGGTCTGCAACCATTCTCCTACAACAGTAGTAGAGAATAGCACTCTAGCTCAAGAAGATGAGTCTACGGCTGACGTGGATGTCGATGTATCATTGGAAAGGAGTACTTATCTTTCAGCTGAATCTGGAATCATTTGTTCATACCGATGTTGCTCGGGATGCATATATACCCTTCATCAATTGGTACACAAGATCATTGTTAAAGAGTGGGAAATGACTGGTGTCTGTTGGACTGTAGAAGATTTTCATGATCTCGTTGCATCACTATCTATAAAGTTGTCATCAGCAGTCGTGAAATTGTATAGTAATGGAGGTTTCTGCAGTTCCATTGAAAAGGACCTGTTCCAATCCCCGGAACTCGACACTTGCCCATGCAAAATTCCCGAAAGTAATTCAACCATACCCGTGGAATGTACATGTCACTTGCGGAGTTTTTCTAGCAACGAGAATTCTTCTCGTCATTATCATCTTGGTTTCGATTCAGAATTCATTTGTAGAGATGGCATATTTGTCCGAGCAGATCCTGCCAGCGAAGTTACTTTTCACTGTAAATACAAGACTCTGTGCCTTTGTTCTCTTATAAATTCGATAGCGATCACCAAGCAGCTTTAAGATTGATCGATTCAATGTTTGATGGTGTTGCGGGAAGCTAGTTTCCGAGTCGTGGAGATGTATAAAATTAAAATTTTGCCGCCTCAGTATATCAATTCTCAATCCTTTTGCTATTACATGGGGAGAAACCTGCCGATGCTGCTTTTTGGTTCTCAACTTATTGCTCACCAATTTTGACTGTCACGCGGTCGAGCCAAACGGAACCTTGTAAGTTCAGATGTCCTTACCATTATCAATTTTATTAAATATATTATCTAGCTTTTGAATGTTGTCTATGGGGGTTTACGTTATATTCTTGTTGCAGGATCTGAAATGCCTGCCCACCATAGTATTGATCATGCTTCCTTCATGTGTTTCCATGTCTCAGAAGGATTTTGTCTCAGGTTTTTGATCACATAATTCATTGGCTGAGGAAATTTATTGGGATCATGCTTGAAAATGAGAATGCCTGTGTTTTTATGCCATTAATCAGATAGCATTGACCATGGATGAAAATATCGGTATTGTCAGTAGTATCTGTTACTGTCATATAGATATCGGACATATTGAACGATACGTATCCATATCAGATATAGCAGAAAAAAAAAAATGACATAGGAATCGGAACTAGAGAGTAGGACATCAACTGCACCGGGAAAGGGATTCAAACTGTGTTATTGATGCAAATATCGATGAATTTTTATCTGTATCGGTCGATATGTATCTGTATCAGGCCCCCGATATCAATATTTTCTAATACCGTGATAATATCAAGATATGATTTTTATATCAGTTAATATATTGGCTGATGCGGCCCATAATCTTATGACTTTTAGAAATTTTTTCAGTTCGATATATTAGATATCGATACGTGATGTCTACTATGACAGGTGCCGATATAACTGAGGCCAATAGTGATACTGATATGTTCATCCACGGGCCGCACACAAAACAACGGTGCGTATTGCATGGGTCGGATACAATTTTTGACTTCCACAAACCTTAGCTTTTGGGTTATGGGTAAATTCAAACTTACAAGCCACTGTAACTTCTCTTTTGAGTGTTCCCATGGGTGACTCGTTGTGTCCGAGTTGTCGACACTCAAAAGCAAATCGCGCGGTGCTAAATTAGCTAAGCTTGAAGCACGAACCGCGTAGTAATGCTCGAAATCAACCAAATGAGCCACATCGGCCGAGCCTGAATGCTAACCACCTCATACTTGGAATCAGCTAAACTCAGCCACCAAACATGCCAAATGGAGCCACGCCCGAGCCCACAAACTCGAACCTGTATCGAATTCTTGCTCATGGGGTGCACCATCGGCTCGGATATCACTTTCTTGTAAGGGAAAGGGGTTGATCACGACGACAACCATTATAGTCCTATCAATGAGGAGGTTTTTATATTCATTCAACTGTCAGGATTAGAAATTGAATGGATGAACTGTAAAAATTGAATATCTACTTAAATCAATTGACGTAATCTTAACAATTTATCTGTTTAATTTTTAGTGAGAGCGCCTTAACAGCACTTGATCACAGTGCCGCGTAAGGAATCCAAACTGTACATTTAAAAATTTATCTTGTGAAATATTGGCTGATATGACCTTGTAGTTTGTAATTTTTTTAAAATTTATCTTTTAATATATTTAATATTGATATGTATTTTTTACTGATATTGATATTTTATTTAATTATTTATTTAGAATAGGTGAAATTAAATTAGAAATTATTTTTTTAGGGTTTAATATACATTAATAGTAATAGAAGTAATTAATAATTTTGTATAAAATAACTATTTTACTATTATATAAAAGAAATAATATTTTAACTTAGGTTAGAAGTTTAGGATACTATTGATTAAAATTGGGTTGTTCAATCGTTTTTATTTTAATAATTTTATAAAATTTAATTAAAATATATTTAAATTATAAATTGACATGATTAAAAATTATGCCAATTAATTATTTTT
>JAOVVI020005308.1:0-16650 GCA_028571085.2 Nepenthes alata
AATATGTATTAGTTTTAATTTTAAATTATAATTAAATTAAAATACCATTTGGATAAATTAAATGGAGTGTAAAGTTAGATAGTTATTTTTGGTTTGGATTAGTTTGATCCGAGCAAGTTGAAAAAAATTTATTTACATCTACCGATAATACTAAACGGTGAAATTATTATTATTTTTAAGTCTGACATATTAAAAAAATAATATAAATAATGATTTATGTTGTGATGCGCCCGAGGACTCTAATTATTATATGGATAAGGAGATTTTGAATTTGGTTTGTTGGGTATTAAAGTGTACTCGATCTTCATATGTCTTTAATCCGAATTTTGTGTAATCACAAAATAATGATCAAAAGATTGGCAGAATTCACTCTCTAATATATCTTTCGACGCTCAAGTCAATATATTTCTTAAATGAGAGAAAATATAGAGGATAAAAAATATATATTTTTGTCCGAAGACTTGAACTCTTATAATGGTGTCTTGGATTGAGAAAGAGAGAGTGCACTCTTCACATTTTTGAGTTGTCTATTTTCTCTATGTGAGAAAGTGTTAAATGATCAATCCTCCCTTCTATTGGAGAGGACGAGTTTTTATAGAAGTTGACCGACGGTTGATTTTTCTTATTAACCATTAGAAAAACTGACGGATGGATAAATTTTATCCCGATAGCCATTTCAACCAACGCTTGAGATCATTAGGAGATGAGAGTAAGAAATCGCCATGGCCATTATATTGGTTTTGGCCTGATTACGAAATTGGACTACTTAAAGGTGTCAGCCAAATTCGCCGAAATGGGCTGTGCAGATGGTTTTGGCCGTGAATATTGTCCTCTGATTTGAAATCATTTTGAGTTGTTTTTTTTGAGCCGTCGAATATAATACTCATCATTAGCCCCTATGCCAGGAGGTTTGAAACTCAATCTTTTGGTATTAAGTTTGAAAACAACTTTTGTCCGAGGACGAAGTTTAACCTGACGAGCTTTATTAGCTCATCGGATAAAAACTTTCAGTCCAAAGGCTTTCACCAAATGAGGACAATTAACCCGACGGTCTCTATCATTGCCGTCAATCGTTGCATTAAATGCATGTCTTTTCAGATATTGAATGACTCGTTGAAAACACACAAATCATCATTATTGACATTAGGTGATTTGATGTGCGGCAGAGCTAATGGGTGGTTGACACGTATTAGTGTCATCATTAGGCGCGTCTTTTGAATTTCAAATTGAATGGTGTTGTTTCGTGCCTTCTTCTCCGTTTATAAATAGCCCTCCAAGCATTTGCTAAATACTTTGGATTCCTTTGTCATCCTCATTCTCATTTGAAATTTCCCCTCGCCTTTATCGTTCGGTTCTAGAGATTATTCATTCCAATGGCTCCTAGTGTTGAAGAAATTTAGTCCATCCTGACCTTTGTTGACGTGAATTATCTTCGAGCTTGGTACAAAATTTTGAATTCTCTGACATATCTCTTGTTTGAAGTAAGTGGACGAGCTTCTTCTCCACTGAAAGATTATATTACTGTGTACGAGACCCATTAGAAGGTGGTCTCCGATTTCCATTTGCTCTAGAGTTGTAAAAAATAATGGTGGAGTTTTATATACCAATAGCGAGATTTCAACCAAATGGTGTGAGGTATCTTATTTTTTGTGTATTTTTGCCCGAATTCACTGCCTGACATTTAACGTCATGGCCGCGAAACGTATCTTCCGTTTCCAACACAGGCAAGACTAGATTATAGTCTCTCCGATGTCGGAGTTTGATTTGAGTGAAGGAAACCCTGACTCCACAAAAAGGTGAAAAGATTGATTTTTTTATTTGGCGGTTCTTCTTATATGAAAACTTTACAATGAGTGGGGTCGAGTTTCTGCTTTCTTTCAAATTGATATTTTTTATCATGAGGAGAAGGCAGCCCAAGTGTTTGCAATCCTTATTAAAAAAAAAGCTGTAACTTTTAACAAAAATAAAAAGAATTGATGGCTGTTTACTGAAACCCTTGTTTGGGCGAAATGGGAGCTTGTTGTTGAGGGGTCGGAGACTATTACTGAACCGTTGGTTCGTAGGAGAAAGTATAAGAGAAAGGCTAAGAGCCTTAAAATAAAAGAGTCATCGGCTAAAGTGCCTGAGGACAAAGAGGCCTAGAAGGCGAAGGCCATTCAAATAAAAGAGCCGTTGGCCATAGTGCCTAGTCATAAAGAGGCCTTGGCTGAGTCTAGTTTTGAAAACGATGCCACAATTGACCAATTAATAAGGAGAAAGCGCCCGTCGGTTAAATTGGACTCAACTTCTACGTCTTCATTGGCCAAAGTTCTTGGCGCCGTCTGTGAGAATACGACTAAAAGTCCGATAATCACAATCTTAATAACAATATCGTGAATACTAAAATATAAGTCAGTGCAGTAGTCAGAGACGTATTATGTTGGAAGTATTTTTGAGAACTTTAAAATATTATAAATTAAAGCACAATAAAAAAATAATTTATGGAGGGTCCATTTGATTTTATAATTTTAAATAAATAGTTTATAAAATATTAAAATAAATTTCAATAGGTCCTCTGTGAAAAAAGAAAAAGGATGCGGCTATGAAAAACAAGAAGGGAAGATGCAAATGACACTCACAATTAATAAATTTCTTATTAAGGAACGAGAAATGGCGTTAGGGCGTGCAGGGGCGGACTGGTAGCAGCCTACTTTTTCATTTCGTACCCGAGCTCCAATCCTCGAAAGTAGAAATTATCTTCTGAGCAGTTCTCTATCCACTATAGCTTTCAATCTGTAATGGAAGACGATGAGTTCGGAGATCTCTATACCGATGTCCTAGTAACACTGTCTTCATCATCTGCTTTCCAGCAACAGGCACCACCTACCACAGCTTCTCCTGCGAACCTTCAGATCGGCATCAACCTTAAGTCCGACGACGATGACATAGTCGTCGCCCCCTCCGATTCCAAACTCACCAGCTCTGATAAATCCAACAATCATTCCGCGGATGTCGAGCCGCCGAAGCAGAAATCCCACCTCGAAATTGATGTTTCTCATCAAAACTCGAAGACTGATAGAAAACTAGAAGATCAAATAGCGGGAGAAAAGGAAGAACTTGGTGGGGTTTCGGAGAATTTGGCGTTGGATTCTGCAGAAGAGGCAATTGGGTCTAGGGTTTTGGAGAGAGAAGATAGAGATTTAGACGTCGGTGATGAAGAAGATGGTTTCAAATCGAATATCGGAGGTTCCAATGAAGTGGGTGGTGATAGCGAAGGTGAATTCCGTAGTAAAGACGAGAATTTCGGAATAGAAGGGGAGGATAATGGCGAAATGGTGGATTTGAGCTCAAAGCCTTCTATACCGGGGCTTGATACTGGCCCGCCTGTTTGCGGGGCTTCAGATAAGAACAAAGGAATTGGGGAAAGCGCAAATTCTGTGAGGCGGGATGATGGTAGCGGTGAAGGGGATGACTGGGACAGTGATAGTGAGGATGATTTACAAATTGTTTTGAATGATGATCACCATGGGCCTATGGCCATGAACAGGAATGGGATGGTGGGAAGTGATGATGAGGATGAAGATGGGGATCCATTGGTTATTATTGCTGATAACGATGGCGCCCATCAGCCGATGGAGGAGCAGGAGTGGGGTGAGGATGTGGGGCAGACAGCGGATGGCGAGAAGAAGGAAATGGCCGATGCTGGGAAATCAAATGGAGGGGTTGCTGTGGCTTCAAAAATCGGCTATAACAGTTTTGGGTACCATCCGTTTCATTCCCAGTTCAAGGTTAGTTTGTGTTCGCCTCACTTTTGTATTGTACAGATGGGGTTTTTGGAATTTCGCCCTTGTTAAATGAGATTTTGATTTGTAATCTTACTTGTAATCACTGAATAAGTTGAATGGTTTGATTTGTATTCTCAGTTGTAATCATTGAATGAGAGGAATGATTAATGAATATTTGTTGATCTCGATGACATAGAATTGGATCTGTGTCAGTGTGTATTCTTTGCTTTCTTTCGTTGTTTTGAAAAATAAAAAATAAGCAAAGGTGAAATTACTCAAAATAGGAATATGAATCATTCCCAAACTAGATGATTTTCTTTAACGTGTTAGCAGCTAGCTGCTTTTGTTTGTGCAACTGCATACCTCTACCAGCATTCCGTAAAATTGAATGTAGAACCAATTGATTTCTGCTTCTCAAGAGACTATTAATTTTTAAGTGCCCAGGCTCTTGACCTGCTATCACCTCTGCCATTTGATTTGCTTGATGCACCTGCTTGATGGATCAGGGTTCCAGGCTAGAGCTTGGTTTAAATGTTTTCTGGAAGCTAATAACTCATTTAGAGGAAGGTGATGCCTGTGGTGGGTCTTCAATCAAATTTGGGCATAAGTCATTGAATTTCATTTGTCCATAAAGGATTGACACTTTTGATTACCATCAATGGGGCAGACATGCATTCCCTTGATAAATTTCTTATTGAACAAAGGCATCACAATGCTGAGGGTCTTGCAGCTTTCACCGATTGTGTAGGAGCATTTAAAACAATGTGGCAGCATGGATAATCACACCATTTTGTGGGTTCAGTTAATAACACCTTTTTTGCAGGCCATCTCATGTTGGTGGTTATATGGCATACAGATTATGATATCCCGTGTAAAAATACATGTAACATCATCTGGCCTGACTTGCTACATGATAACTAATAACATTAACCTCCTGCCAATTTGTCTCGTCATACCCCACCTTACTAATTTCTTTGTTTTTGATACAGTATGCGATTTGATTTTTCTTTGTTAGGCACTGGTTTGGTAGGATAACAGATCGTGACTTCATATCCTGCCTCTCTATAATAGTAAGCTTAAAAATAATTGGAAAATATCAATGGCAAAGCATATGCTCCACTATATGAAATATGGATGCTTAGAGATGAAGGACAAGTCTAAATGAAAAAACAAAATGGTTATTGTCCCACTTGTTTTGGTTAGTGATTGATCCTTAGAGGAATCTTGATATCCTGTTGGGCACTAGGATAGCTTATCAACAAATCTTTTTAGATGTATTCGGTTTTGGGCTTCCTTTGATAGACTTTGTGCACATTGTGGATGTTTTATTGGGGAACCACTTCACTTATCTTTGGTTATTTTCCGTAGTAGATTTCTCCTATTTGCTTATTAGGATTGTCTTTAGGTATCCAAATATGCCTCCTCAATTACCTTATAAAGAAAAAAAGGGAAATATTTTCCACAAGTAAACTTCTTCTAGGAGTGTATTCCTTGGCATAATGATGAAGTTGCTCCATTGTTACTTAAATATCACAAGTAAAAGCCACAAAAGTAGTCCAAACTCCAATTATAAGGGTAATCCTTAGAACTCGTAATGTAGAAAATCTCATGTACTGAGCCACCTCTTTAACTTCTCTTATGGACTTAACAATCTTTTGAAGGCCTACTTTTGAATTTTTATTGCCTTTTCTTTACTCCTAATAATGTAGCCAATTTGTTGTGCTCGTCTATGATTAGAGTTCCAAGAATTTTTAAGTTCTCTGTCAATTAGATGCAGTGATGGCTGAGTGTCTTCAATGTTGTGGATACTTGAGTTTTGCATATACCATGCATCAAATGTACAGGCATGGGATTAAAGCATGAATTATTGTTAACGCCATTACATGATGGTTTTTAGAAGGTTGTTATAGTTAAACGTATTATGTTATGGAGTCCTATTCATCGCCATAATGACTGTTACGTGTTGGTTTTGTCCATTGTACCCCATTACATCTTTTTTTCGATTACAAGTAATTTCTTTGTGAACTTTAGCTCATGTTGATTACTAGTGAATAGGGTAGGTCATCGTAATGGTAAGGTTTTTCCATTGTGATATGGAGGTTATGAATCAAATTACGGAAATAATCTCTTTGTAATGCATGGGCAAGACTGTATATTTGACCACCTCAAACCTGGGAAGTACTGGGATATTGTCAACTAGTATTAAAAGGTAAAAAAAACTGGCTCAACGAATTTTTAAGGCAAACCAAACTAGATTTCGGCTCTATGCGTTAAAGGTAGTTTACTAGTGTAAAAAATATTTTCACCACTGTGAAAACTGTGTTCCTTAGGACATCTACTAAGGCCCACTTCCATTACATTGCTAGTGTGATGGTGTTATTGTATCTACTGGTCAGTACTCTTGTATTCTCTTGAAAGTTCACGGAATTTTACCAAAAGGAAGAGAAAAGGATAAATAATTCATTTCAGGGACTGAATACCTTGCTGTCATGCTGTGAGAAAATGACTTTAAAGTTTCATTTGAACTCTGAGCTCGTTCCACACAATATTATTGATGGAATCATCTTGAATCACATTAGAGTTTATGAAAATTTTAGTATAACATCATGATATATAGCTTGTAAGTCTTTGTTGAGTTTAAGTGTTATGTCTGATAATAAATCTGTTTTGGGGTTCATATTGCTGGAACATTTTGGAGATGATTAGTATTCTACAAGATTATTTGGGAATTAGGTGCATATTCTGCTTGTTCTATCGATTTTTAATAATGCTGTATGCACAAAACTTTTACATTATTCAATGATCGATATGTTGTGGCACTGTGCACAATTATTAAGTCAGGGTTTGGTGTGCAATTCACTGGAAAAGTTTGGGCCATGCAATGTCATGTTGGGATATTTTGGGATGATTTCTGTCTGTACACTGTTTATGAGCCTTTAAATAAATAAATGCAGAAGCATTTCTGCTGAGGCTTTCCATTAGGTACTTCAGGTGTGCATGGGCTTTTCCAAATCGATGGTGGAATCAATACTAATTACTTCTAAATATTCCCTTCCCACGAAAATATAAGAAGGGAAAAAAAAGGAAGGAAGAACTCTAATAGTGCTCATTCTTTGTTAACCATTTCTTTTGCCTGCTTTACACTTCAAGTTGTATACTGAGTATTGACATGAGATTTCATCTCGTTTTTCTTGCAGTATGTTAGACCAGGTGCTGCACCTTTGCCTGGTGCACAACAAGTTGGTCCTGGGGGGGCCCCAAGCCAAGTTCGCCCAATGATGAACATGGGTTCTATTGCTGGTCGTGGAAGAGGTGATTGGCGTCCAACTAGTATAAAGGGCGTTCCTCCCATGCAAAAAGGTTTCCATCCGGGTTATTGGGGAGCCAATATGTCGAACCGTGGCTATGGTGGTGGTTTGGAATTTACTCTTCCATCTCACAAGTATGTCCTAGGTTGCTATTGCATGCTTTAAATCTTTGGCGTCTCTTTCTTTCTGTCATATATTTGAAGATATTAGTATGTGTTATGTTGAGCTGTGTCTTTTAAGGTCTATATTTGTTCAGGATATCACAATGCCCGGTAACATTTTGGATGAGTTTATCAACTTGAGATTCTTGTTCTTGCATTATGCTTTTTTAACCGAGCATTGACTTCATGGCCATGACATTTTCATTTCATTCATACATATGTTCAAATTAACTATTTCTTAATGCAGCCAGTCATTGCTTGCTGTGCATACATATACTTTGTGTTTGCATGCATGTGTGTCCTTGGGTGTACACATGCCATATACAGCTGCATTGAATGATGTGATCTTGAGTACTCTTCAAAATTATGTGTGTATGATGTTAATTTAAAGAGTGTTTATGAACTCCCTATTTATTCATCTACTTTTTGTTGCCCTGAGCCACCAACAGGGGAGAAGAGGGGGTGGCTTCACCGATAAATCCACTCCTGGTTGTCAGGGATTCTGTGTACCAATTTGAATGATAAATGGTTTATGTATTTGTTCATCTCATTCATGATTTTGTACCATCTCTATCTCTCTCTTTCTTTTTTGGTGGTGGGCATGGATGAAAATATCAGTATCCTTATTTGTTATTGATATCAGTTGTGGTCATATCAGTATCGGATATGTCGGATAATACGTATCGGTGTTAGATTTGTTACAAGAAAAAAATTGTGAATATCATAAGCTGATAAGTCTGTATTGGCTGATATATATAATATAATATATTACCGATATGGTAATATGTCGTGATATCGCGTTATTGGAGAATATTGTTATTGGGGCCCAATATCAATATATATCAGCTGATATATTGATCTATACTAGTGGGATAAAAAAAGGGATTGAACTTTATGGATTGGAGTTATGTTATCTACCTTCATTTTAACCGAAGATCAGGCATGGTTCCTTTCATTTGTTTAATTATTGTAGGGTGATGATGTGATTGGATTAAACTATTATTATCCTTTCTCTCTCCACTGAAATCCTGTCCCATCAGTAGAGAGAGTGTGATTTACGTTTGAGGTGATCCACCATTTTTTTTGGGGGGTGGCATGTTCTTCTCTTGTTTTCCTTCCATCATAAGTCAACTTCAGTCAGTTATATTTTGGTCATGTTTAAGTACATAGATTGTTGAGGATGATTTCTTGATATTTGATTTTATGATTTATGTCCTTTGCTATTGGTATTTCTGTCCTAATGAAGTGATGGTATTTCTGTTTCTTTACAGATGTGTTAGTTTTCCAATTATGTAGTAGATTCAGAAGCATATTTTAGTTGTTCTCCAGAATTTCCCTTCACAAATATAGTCTCTTTTCAAATAGTTTTCTGGATGTAGCTTTTATATTAATTTGTGGGAAAGCTATAAATGGTGATTTTCAAACTAATAAATACAGTCCAACTCTAATTAATATTTATGTTTTACACCAAGGGAGAGATTATTTGATTTCCAATCTCATTTGTGCATTAATTTTGGATATGTTAATGCCTTTTGAAATTTTCGCCATTGGTGAAGTTGTAAGTGTTGATTTTCAAACTAATAAATATGGTCCAAATTCTGACTAATATGTATGAAATATGACATGACAAGGGAGTTTATTTATTTTCCAATCTTATTTGTAGATGAAGATTGGAAATTGTGTATGCTTTTTGACACTATTGTCATGAGACAGTTAGATACAAAAAAGGTCTTGTTGCTTGCCTGGGGAGGTCAGGTACCATTGTTTGGCAAAAGGGGAGCTTAGGGTGTTGTTTTCTTAATAACAGTGAAGTAAAATTTCAACTGTTACCGTTGATTTAATAAACGTTATCATTTGTGTTAGTTGATTAACTGTTATAATGGAAGTACTTCGTTAATATTTCAATTTGTGTCATTGTCAGAGATTAACGGTTCAAATGGCCACATCTTGGCTCATGATGACTAGTTGAGCTGATCATCGCAGATGGATTGGCCAATTACCTTGACTCATTTTGCCAACCAGCTTTGTGAATCAAACCAAATCACCATTTCATAAGGAACCATAGTCCCATGTCATATCTATTTCTACTCAAAGAGGTCTTGTGTTTCCATGCCCCTTTGAGATCCCAAAATATCAGTAACAGATACAATATTCTCAAAAGGGAATAGAAACTCTTATAATTTATAAATGAAAATAAACCTTTTGAGAGTTTTGTTTTAAAATATATTCAATTATATGCTATATCTTCAAAAGTTATTTTTAATTGTATACTTGTGTAAAACATGTCCTATTTATGTTCATTGTCCAAATTTTTCAGATGGGAAAATACTTTCCTATTGTCAACAAACAAACATCTTCTCCAGTATTTTGTCAAAAATGATAAT
Source organism: Nepenthes alata (assembly GCA_028571085.2). Lineage (NCBI taxonomy): Eukaryota > Viridiplantae > Streptophyta > Magnoliopsida > Caryophyllales > Nepenthaceae > Nepenthes > Nepenthes alata. The sequence goes on from JAOVVI020005308.1 coordinate 9,618, forward strand.
AGAAAGAAGTAAGTTGGAAATGGTAAACTCAACTTTTTTCTGCTCGTAAACAGGTTTAATTGTTTAAGCTATGGTATGTAAAATATGCAAAACTGATAAGATTATTTTAGATAATTGCCGTTAAAATATAGATATTTAATTAAAGATTGGCCGAATTACATATAAAGAAAACCTAAACCCCTTTATATATGCTAAACTAGATATAACATCAAATTCAAATTTGAATATTAAATATTCTATATCTAGGATCCTAATCTTAACTAAATATTGTTATAAGAGTTATTCTAGTTTTTTCATAACATGATCACTATTCGCTATTATCTCCCTCAAACTAAAGATGGTTTTATATGCAAATTTGAGTTTGTAAATTAATTTACAATTCCACCAGCATAGACACACTCCTATGAATTTGGAAAATATAACAAATTCGTTGATTCAAATTTTCTTGCTTTAGAGGGTGAATCTATCAAACTTGATCAAGCAATAATGTGTAATCCTAATGTGGGGGGAATTGGTCAGGGTGGTGTAGATATAGTACTTCAAGACCCATTATGTATCCAAGGCCTTTTATTCTTCTTCGCATCTGTTATTTTGGCACAATTTTTTCGAGTTCTTAAAGAGGTGCGGCTACATGAAGGTTTGTATTGCATAATCTCCTCACTTAAGGAACACTAGAATGAGTTGTGAACCTGCATTAGAACACATCAGGTGGAGCCCTGAAACAGAGCAAACAGAACGTTCTGTGATAAAAAATCAGAACACAACCCTATCAAACAAACACAAGCACTGGCATGTGCAGTCTCCTACAACAAACACTGGTGTTTGCAGTTTTATGTACTCTCAAAATTCACTAGTAGCAGGGCAATGAAGCAGAAGAATGAGTAGCAGGGAGATAGTGCAAAACTATATCGTGTATCTCATTGCTAAGATTCTAATCCTTACTAAATACTGCGATAAGAGATTTATTCTGATCTATCACAATAATATTTTTATTCACTAATAATATCCAATGGTATCCTTCATGTGGTCATCCAGATCACTGCTCTGGTGTTGCTATAACTGATTATATTTGTGGATATTGTGTATTTGGTCTCTGTCATTTACATAGTAGGAGATTTAGAAACCTTTTGTTCTTTTGGTGTGGGAATTGTTTTTTCACATTCTTCTCCCCTCTTGTCTTCAGTTCCATGTATTACAATAAGCTTGTAGATGAGTGTTTATTCTGCATTATTATTTTCAGAAAAGACATGATGTGCTTAGTTTCAAAACTAGCGAAACATTATGATGAGAAAAACACTACGATTTTTCCATATATGGCTGGTTTTTTCCTTTCTATAATTTCATGGATATTTCTACCGTTTTTCAGGACTATCTTTGAAGTTGACGTTGATAGCTTCGAGGAAAAACCTTGGAAATACCCCGGTATTGATCTGTCAGATTTTTTTAACTTCAGTTTGAACGAGGAGAGCTGGAAAGAGTATTGCAAACAGCTGGTGAGTGGAAATATGATGATTTGAATTAAGATGTAGTAGTCAAAGGAAAGGCTAATAAGGCAGAGGCCTCTTGTTTCTGTAGGAGCAATTACGCTTAGAGTCAACAATGCAAAGTAGAATTCGTGTATATGAGAGTGGCCGTGCTGAGCAGGTGATTTGTTGCTTGGCTTTTATAGTTTACTTGCATTCATAGACCCAAATAGCTTATGTTCTTTTTTGATTTTGTCACAGGATTATGATCCTGAGCTGCCTCCAGAACTCGCAGCTGCGGTTGGTCATGATCGTTCAGCTATAATTGCAAATGCTGCAAATGCAGATGTCGGACAAAGTGACCTGGCAAAAGGAACTGCACGTGTGCGGCCACCACTAGTATGCACTCACATGTTGTTTCTTTTTTTTTTTTTGGTCATGAGGGATTTTCTCCTTTTTTTCTTGTCCATAAAGTTCATGCAAATTTTGTTGTATTACTTCTTTCACTTGTTGAAGTCCACCAGCTATCCGTCTCTTCATATTTGTTGGTGAAAAAGATTACATTATGTTTTTTGTTGCTATGTCAGCCTCTGGGCTCACTAATATTACCATTTTCATCGCAGCCAACTGGAAGAGCAATACAAGTAGAGGCTGGGTATGGTGAGCGTCTTCCCTCTGTTGACACTCGGCCACCAAGGTTTCGTGAGTCAGATACTATTATTGAGGTAAGTTGTCATGTTCTTTTTTATTTTTTCTATCTATCTTCATTTTTTGTCTCTGTTGAATATATGTTTTCCTTCATAAAAAAAAGTTCCTCGAAATATATGACTCCCACATCTTGGGTATATGATGTAGGTCAAAATGTTGCAGCATTTATTTCAAATATCTCTACATTACACAGAGGTTATTCCCGTGTTAGTTTGAACCTGCGACTTTTAGGTTACAATATGGATGAAAATATTAGTATTAGTATTGGTACCGGTTGCATGGCCATATCAGTTATGAGTACATTAGAAGGAAACGTTTTTTTGAAAATCATAAGCTATTATAGCTATATCGGTTTATATATCACGATATTGCCATGGTATTGAACAATATTGGTATTAGGGGCCTTGATACTGATACATATCGGTCAATAATTATATTTTTAAGTCACAGTGAAGCAACCTTACCATTTTGTTATGGCTTGCCCTCTATATATTATTGTCCATACAATCAGAATTACTGATATTATTTTGGCTACCAGATTGTGTTGCAGGACTCCATAGATGATGACTCATCCACTGGAAATGAAGCTCCAGAGCAACCAGATCACGATGCTTCAAAAGAGGACCAAGTGGCAAATGTAATTCTGGAAGACAGTGCACGAGTAGGAAATGAATCTTTTGAGGAATACCCAGAAGCTTATCATGCTACGAAGAGTGATGGAATCATGAAAAGGTCACCACTTGTGAGTTCTATTCAAGATGGCATGCCCGAGGAAGAAAAGGGTTCCCCTTCGCCCCCAGAATCTCCAATTGAGTATCATACCGGTTCAAGAGTTCACACCCCTGCATGTTCTGCTGATAATGTTGGCATCTCCTTTGAGGAGAGGTATGTTCTTGGATTCAATATTTTCTTAGGTTTTGTCTTTCTTATAAGCTACTGAAGGTTTCGAGGCTTGTACAAGCATGGGAATTATGTTGTCAAGATTGATTGAGGCAATTTTCATTACATTCATTAGAAGAGTGGACTATGTCGGCATTGCACATAGGTATTTTGATGCCTTATATTATATTAAACCTCCCCCTTTAGCTTTACTGTTCTGTGCAAAGCAGGTATTCTTGCAAAACCTATTTTAGATATTTTGGGATAAACTCTTGGGCAAAGCCTATCGCCGCATGAAAACTCTAGAAGTACCATATTTTTCTTTAATTGCGTTTGATTCTGTTTTTTCCTATTTGAGATAATTGAATCAATGATACTTTCTTTGTTTGAAATAGTAAGGAGGGTTTCAGAAACCAAATAAACCACTAGTTGACAAAGCAACGATTTTACTCAGTTTGGAGGACTGAGTGCAGTTCTCTGTGCACCGGACACATAACTTACCAAATCAGTTGCAGCACAGATGGGAATGTGTGCTACGAAAGACAGTGCCGAGTCTGACATGTCAACCGTATTCTTACTCATGCTAAACCAGTTCATTAAATGCTTAATGAAGGCCTGGCTAAGGACTGCTACCCTCTATTCTTTTCTTGCTAAGAACAATTTATAGTGGCTTACCCACTCTCAATGAAATTTGGATATCTTTTTTTATCAAACTGTTGCACTATGGATATCTGTTGACAGAATCCTCTGATTCATGGTAAAATTAGCACGTTTCGGCTGTTACAAAAATGTGTTTCTATCCAGGCCATTTTTGCTGCTTGTGGTTACAAGAAACAGGAAAAAAACTAGGTGCCTGACCTATTTTGGAATTACTGATGATAGAGTAGTCATTCGAAAGAAATATCTAAGGATTAAATTTACAGATCTGGTCTCTTAACAAAGATGTTCTAAGAACTAAGATAAACACGGTAACATTTCATTTTTCCTACAGTTGTATTAGAATTCTTGATTTTATGTTGTATGCGTGTTAGATGCACAATCTGTTTCTGTTAGACTGATATGTATACGAACATGCATATTTTCTTTCCAGTCTAAGAATAAATTTTTTCTTGACTTTAGTCTTTAATAGGAAAAGGGCCATTTAGATGAAATGCTTCAATTGTTGTAGATATTAATAAAAATCTCTTTATGAGGACAACTTATTATGCAGGAGGCACTTTGTTGTCCACCTATTTGTTGCAAGAATAAGACCTTGTCAGTGTTAATAGGAAGCTTGTTGCATGTGAAGCTAGGTTTTTTTTTTTCCCCCCCCTTTCTGGGCTGTAACCAAACATCAGCGCCGTGCAAATATCGGCCGATATGTATCGGGGCCCTCTGATACCAGTATTTCTCGATACTGTAACAATTTTGCAATATATTTCGATATTGACGATATTTCATAATAAATTGGCTGATATAACCCTATCAATTTTCGGTTTTAAAATTTTTTTTTTCTTCGATATATTTCATCCATAATCAATGCCATGGTCATGTATATCAATTTTCTATAAATAAGTGTTATCATGTCATGCGTATGTTTCTTTCTGGGGTTTATGCTGCTATTATCTTCCAGCACTTTAACATCTCTCTCTCTCTCTCTTCAGACAAAACGATGAACGAGCACATGAAGGATCACCCTTGTTGAATTGTGATGGCGAACAGGATGGAAAGTCCCTTGATGACCAGCCAGAAGTATCAACTCAAAGCATCATTAGGAAACGTACTATCAATTCATCATCTCCTGCCCCATCTAAGGAGCGTAGTTTTGAATACAAAATTACTACATCAGATGATGAACCATTTCCAGCGGATATGAAGCCTGGGAAGGGAAAAGAGGATATTTCTTCAGATAGCAAAAATAAGCTGTATTCTACAAAGAAACAGAAGCTAAGTTCTCAAGTTGAACCAACAGCAGCTAAGGGTACTCATGATGGAGGTAACTCAAAGGCTGCAAGTAGTGGAAACAGCAAGGCGACTCTAAGCAGCAGAGATCATGAGAAATGGAGTGATGGCGTTGATGAGGAAGTTATTCAAGATGGGCATTCGACATACTCAGGGAATCTCAGGCAACGACGTGGTGAAGATGGACAGGCTCTCCGAAGAAAAGATCGCGATGGAGGACCGGAGGCACAAAGGAGACACGTGTCTGCAAAAGGAAAAGAGGATCCTTATGCTCATAGAAAATGGGATCCTTATGCGGCAAACCATTTTCATGCAAAAACTGAGGGATTGGAACGGAGAAAAGACAGGGATTATTCCGATGGAGCATGGCAACGGCGTGATGATGATCTGCACGGAAGAAGGGTTAAAGCCGAAGATCAGAGGAAGCATGACCGGGCCGATGAAATGGTTTCCAGACACAGGAGTAAGCTTAGAGAAAGTGAGATGTTTGGTAATAGTGAACACCTTCATTCGAGAAAACCATTAGAAAATGGCAGTTGGAGAGGTTACGACAAAGATGCAGGCCTGCGTTACTGGGAGAACGTCGATGATATCCATGGAAAGAGAAGAAATGACAATGAACCTGTGAGGGATTACATTGACAAAGCAGAAATCTTGCATGCTCATAGAGAAACCACGAGTCATCAAAAGCGAGAAAAGGATGAGATTTTGGATCAGCGGAAGAGAGAGAAACAACCAAGAAGAGACAGCACTAGTGATCACCATTCTGTTAGGCATAGGGACGAAGCGTGGTCGCAGCGAGAAAAGGCTGAGCGGCAGAGGGATAGGGATGAGTGGCATCGGCCGAAACAAATGTGCGAAGAAAATTTGTCGAAAAGGGAAAGAGACGATGGACGAGGAGGAATTAGAATTGGCAAAAATATAGAAGAGAAATCGTGGATTGGCCATGCTAGAGTAAAGGAGGATTACAAAGACTATATATATAAAGACACAGGAAGGCATAATGAACTACTTAGGATGAAGGACCGCGTCGAGGATGAAAGTAATTTGCAGCACAGAGAAAGAGGCGATGTCTTTACACGAGGAAATCAACTTCGTAAAGACGATAACAGATCTAGGCAAGAAAGGTCGAGTTCTCGGAATGATCGTGCTGTTCATGCATCGGATAGCCAGCGGGTGCATGAGAAAAAACACAAAGACTCGAGGAAGGTAAAAGAATCTGAAGGTAGTCATCACAGCAATTCAGGGCCATTGAAGAAACATCAAGAAGAAAAATGTGGTACTTCTGAGATGGTATGTTTTGTGTTAAGTCACCACCTTTCACACCTCCTCATAGCAAGTGAGAATTCTTTGTTGATAGTGCGTTTAATGAAACATGTAAGTTACACTTGATAAAGGGTCGAAATGGGTTTGAGTGAAATTTGTATTTCCCTTTTCATATTATTGTTGTAGGTTAAAGCGCATTCTAATGGATTTGAAGTTTTTATAGTGTACACAGTGCTAGTAGATTGTCTGTAGTAACACTAAAATATAGTATGATACGCAATTCAAAACACACTTATATTAGAGAAAAGAAGAAGAGTATGGCTAGTGGTATTGTGTGTAATCTTTTGGTGGGTCTATGATAAAGACCTTGTGTTACACCAGTTAATGATGTGGTAGAAGTTTTGATTTTGTTGTTTTTAAATCAATGCTGCCCCAGTTGAGGACTCAAAACCTCAAATTTTCATCATCATTGAAGTACATTTCCTCCTAATATTTGTCTGCAGGCACCCGGATGTTTATTTCTTAAGCAATGATTTGGGGACACCCGTAGGATACTTGCGAGTAATGTGACATCTGTCCATTAATTTATTTTTATGTGGACTCGTTAATGTAAATAAATGAATGAGATGTCAGCTCATCTAATAATATTTAAAGGATTGCCCGTTACTACTACCCTTTTTTGAGTCCTATTAAGGTACTTCCATTTTATATTTTCCATCGTGCTGCCAATGATGAGGATTATATTCTTATAGTCTAGACTTTTAGGAGTTTGCGTT
>JAOVVI020005309.1:1660-16650 GCA_028571085.2 Nepenthes alata
ATCGAGTGGTAATTGGGGTTATTAGCATGATGACAACCAAGACAACCAAGGGCAATGCCCTGGACCACCTGGAGACCGATTATAGAAGTAGGAAGTCGACGGTAGAGGTTAGAACTAATGTCATTAGCTTTAGTAATGATGATATGACTCATGTAATGACCCCTCATTCTAACTCTTTCGTTGTATCTGTTCTCATTTTGAATGGTAGAATAGACTATCAATTGAACCGAATTTTTATTGATAATGAAAGCACTCAAAATTTGCTATATCTTGATACTTTCGTTGAGCTTGGATTGAAAAAGAGTAAGATAAAGTCGACCGAAGGACCCCTGTATGGCATGGACAATGAGCCAATGCCTGTACAAAGAGCCATCCAGCTGGAGGTCATGCTAGGGACATACCCACGCACAACCTCCCAGATGCTCACATTATTGATCGTCGACCTTCTATTAGTCTACAACGCCGTCTTGGGGTGACCCTATCTAACCACTTTCGGGGCAGTGATATTGATCTCAAACTTAAAGATGAAGTTTCTGATACCGTACGACATTGGAGAAGTTCTAGGTGACCAGGCAATGGGTCAAACGTCCTACCTATCCCAAGTCACTCCAGCTACCTTCAGCCAGCCAATTGGAGACTTTGACATCCGAGACAAGGCCACTCTACAGCAGGCCAAATCAGGAGAGTCAACAGATCAAACGCCTTTGGCCTCCAGTGAGCTTGAAAAATACATACACGTTGGTAGCTCCTTTCCAGGTCTAGTCCGTGACCAGCTTGTCACCTTCCTCAGATAGAATTTGACGTCTTAGCATGGACTCCTACCGACATGCAAGGGATATCGATTGAAATAATGGTCCAAAAATTAGGACTCAATTCTAGTCATAAACCCATCGAGTAGAAATGCAAAAACTACTCGATCGAGAAGTTGGTCACCATCCGTAAGGAAGGAAAGAAGCTACTCGACGCAGGGTTTATTAAGGAGGTCCAATATGCAAACTGATTGTCAAACGTCGTCCTTGTCAAAAAGACTAACTAGAAGTGGCTAATGTCCATGGACTTCATCGATGTGAATAAAGCATACCCCAAGGACAACTTTCAACTACTGGGGATCGACTAGTTGGCAGACTCCACCTCCAACCATGAGCTGCTAAGCTTCATGGAAGCTTATTCGGGCTACAACTAGATCAGGATGAGCTCAAAGGATAATGAGCATACCTCCTTCATGACAAACTAGGGGACATACTATTACAAGGTCATGCCCTTCGATTTGAAAGAGTAATTGGAAGTGACAAATGTGCATAGACTTCATCAATGTGAATAAAGCATACCCCATGGACAGCATCCAACTACTGAGGATCGACTAGTTGGTGGACTCCACGACCAATCATGAGTTGCTAAGTTTCATGGATGCTTATTTGGATCACAACTAGATCAGGATGAGCTCGAAGGATGAGGAGCATACCTCCTTTATGACAAACTAGGGGACCTATTGCTATAAGGTCATACCTTTTGGTTTAAAAATTAATGAAGCCACCTATCAGCGACTCGTAAACAAGATGTTTGAAATCCAGATCGATATGCTCATCAAAAGTAAAATCACTGACGATCACATTCACAACTTAAGAGCGATATTCAAGGTTCTCCGGGTGCACTAGATAAAACTCAACTCGGCCAAGTACACGTTTGGAGTGACCTCTTGGAAATTATTGGGTTTTATAGTATCTCAACAGAGCATCGAGGTAAACCTCAAGATGAAAAGGGATATCCTCGACATGAGTCCTCCTCAGACGGTAAAGGAGGTTCAGAAGCTCACCAGGAGGCTCGTTGTCCTCTCCTAATTCTTGGAAAAATTTGCAGAGAAATACTTGCCATTTTTCAAGACATTGAGGGGGACCAAGGACACCGAATTCCAATGAACAACCGAGTGTGATGCTATGTTCCAGGAACTTAAGGAATATCTCTCCGACCGTCCTCTCTTGACTTAATTGTAGGAAGGTGAGAAGTTGTACTTATACCTAGTAGTTTCTGGCACGGCCCTGAGCTTGATCCTAATCTGGTAGCAATCCAATGTGTAGCGACCGGTGTATTACGTCAATAAGGTCCTGAGCGACACTAAGAGCTGCTACTCGTATGCCGAAAGGATTGCGCTAGCGCTTGTGCACTTTGTCAAAAAGCTACGTTCTTACTTTCAGGCATACAAAATTGTCATCTTGACCGTTCATCCCTTGAAAGGAATCTTACCAAAGTTGGACACATCGGAACGGTTGGTCAAATGGGCTATAGAACTGGGTGAGCTCGATGTGGAGTTCTGATCGTATCCAACCATGAAGGGCTAGGCCCTTGCAGACTTCATAGTTGAGACAACAACCCTGATTCCTAAATTCCCTCGACCATGCTAGAGATGCAGACAAGCTAGAAATTCTTACTTGGACTCTGCACGTCGACGAGTCCTCAACACTAGTAGGCAGCATAGTAGGTGCACTTCTGTGAACACCAGACGGGTCAGAGATCAATTACTCAATCATTCTCAGGTTTTCAGCCACCAATGATGTCACAGAATACGAGGCACTCCTAGTCGGGCTCTGGTGTGCAAAGGAGTGCTCCGCCAGGTCACTTATTGTCTACAATGACTCCGAACTTGTCATCAACCAGGTCTAAGGGAATTTTGAAGCGTCAAATCTGCACCTCACAAAGTACCTCGCTAGGGAAAAGGGCCTAACCCTGGCATTTGTCAAAGTCGAAATAATCCACATCCTCAGTGAGAAAAACTAGAAGGCCCACCAGTTAGCAAGAGCAACGGCGACCAGCAGCCTAGAACAATACTCCAAAGATATGTGGGAAGTCCTAGCCGTTGCGAGCATTGATAGCCCCGAGCACCACATGCTACAAGTGGTCGATGGTGACAACTGGATGACCACATACTAGAGTTACCTAACCGATGGCACCCTGCCAGAGAACTCCAACAAGGCCAAGGGTGAAAGGAAGATAATAGCCTGGTATGCCCCTATGATGGGAGACTGTACCACTGGGGGTACTCAATTCCCTACATGAGGTTCCTGACATTGGAAGAGGCCGACTATGTGTTGGGTGAGGTACATCTCTGTATCTGTGGCTCATATATAAGATGCAAGGATCTTGCCCATAAAGTTATGAGGCAAGGTTTCTTCTGGCCCTCGATGAAGTGCAATGCCATGGAGTTTGTGAAGAAGTGAAAAAATTTCTAGATCCATGGGAACATACCGTACCAGCCGCATACGAAACTACAAGCCCATTGGTCTCGCTAGTCATTCACGCAATGGGGGCTCAACATACTCGGACCCATAACATCTGGAAAAAGGAAGGTTTTCATAGTGGGTATTAACTACTTCACTAAGTGGGTGGAAGCATCCCCGCTGGCGCAGATAATCGAACAAAATATGACAAAATTCATTCACCAGATATCATTTGTCGATTTGGAATTCCCAAGGTAATAATGACCGACAAGGAAACCCAATTTACCAGCACAGGATTCACCAAGTATTGCACGAGCCTGTGGATAAGGCTGGTTCATACTTTTGTTGCCAGCCTACAATCCAACGGATAGGTGGAAGTAACGAATCGAACGCTGCTACATGGGTTAAAGACCATGTGAGTGGATGCCAGGGGCTTTCGGGCCGATAAGTTACCATTCATCCTCTAGTCATACAGGACCACCTCAAGGGTGCCAACTAGTGAACACCTTTTAGTCTATGCTACGGCAATGATGCAGTCATCCTGGTCGAAATCGGTCTGCCTAGCCTTCAGGTCCGAAGTTTCATCCCCCTTGTAATTCTCAGTCGCATAGGGAGTACGACGACGTGCTCAAAGAGACCCGAGATGCGGCACGCCTTCAAATAGCAGCCTATTAGTAGCAAATCGTGAGACACTATAATAAGAGGCTAAGAGCCCACCAATTTGAGTTGGGGGACCTCGTCCTATGGAGTGTAGAGGCAATCGATAAAACTACCAACAGGAACAAGCTCTCTCCAAATTGGGAGAAACTGTTCCTCATCTAAGTAATCCTCCGAAATTGTGCATACAAGCTATATACCTAAGATGGAAAATTGGTCCCAAGGACATAGAACTCCACCCACATCAAGAGGTACTACCAATAGGCTTCAACCAACCCAGGGGAGGTCAACATGCATCATTTCGAATGCTTATAAATGTATCATGTTTTGGTTAATAAAATTGTGAGATTCCAATCCTAAAAATGCGATAATTATAGAATAATTATAGTGATAATAATCATGATTGGGATTAAATATAGTAGAAAAATTGATACCGAAACAAAATGAGGCAAAATAGGCAAAAAGCGGCCCTGCGCCTATAGCCACTCGAGCAACCATAGAGCGCAAAATGTGCAAGTGGCACTCGAGGGCACGCCTGAGGTAAGGCGGGAGCGATCCCAGATATGAGCAGTCACTCGAGCACCACTCGAGCATAAATTTACGAGAGAAGGTGCTCGACCACCGATCGTGTGTTGCGCACGTGACCTATTTTTGCTTCGTTTTAAAGGGGGAATTGGGGGTTTTTCCTGGGAGAACGATGATAGAGTAGCAAGAGAAAGAGAAGGGGGAGGAGAGAGAAGAGAAAAGGAAGGGAAAAATCTTTCGTCCAACTCCGATCAGAGTAAGAATAATGGTATATCGAGCACAGGTAAGTTTACTTCGGACATTATTTACTATTTTTACAGCATTTTAGTATATCAGATATCGTATTTATGCGTTAAATCCATGTTTCTCCATGTTTACTGTAAATAAAGTATATTTCTCCTAATTAATCGGACATATTTCATATTTGCTGACATGTACTACAATATTTACCTCCGATTTCATGTGTAAATCTGCATTTGGTGTTCGTTTATCGTTTGAAAGATTTGGCAAAACTCTAAGTACAAAAATGAAGAGATTTAATGGTTTTGATCCATAATTTATGATATGTAAATGCTGATTTGTAACATGATAATGCCCATGTTATGATTTGTAACTAAAAATTTTACATAAAACTGTACTATTCAATTATTGAGAATTACTGAAGTATACTGAAGAGTTAACCGTGAGATTTTGACTAATTTTCTGATGAGCAATAGATTATAGGCTTTTTGATATTGTTAAATAGGACCTAAAATTGATATATAGTCAGGTACGGTTCTCCGGCATGCCTTAGAACGTTATGGTGATAATCGAGGATAACTCTGTCCATGGAGTTACACGTGATCCGCCCTTCCTCAGGGTGTTATTTTCAGATGGCCGAATTCAGATGATCCACCATTCTTTGGGAGGTATTAGTGTATAATCCACCATCCTTTGGGAGGTATTTGTATATAATCCCACAAGAAGGGATATCCCATGAGACGGGATACTTGCTGGCCTTGGATTATGTGGAGTGAATACAATTTGTCCTCGATTATTCACCATCTCTGCTAGTAGGGTCTACTGGTTGAGTCATTTACTGATAGAAAAACAAATTTTCTAAAATTTATAGAATTGATACTATTTTCTCAATTTTGAAGCATGTTTTACTAATTTATGATTATCGAAGCATAATTACATCGATTCATGATTCCGACGCATGTTTAAATAGCATTATGCTTTATCTTCATTCCATGAATGCTTCTATTTTTCTGATGTTATCGTAGTTTTCTACTCTAACGAATATATATTTTGCATGAAATTATAAATAATGATTACTGAGACCTATTTGTATAGAATTATGCTTTTCTCATGAATTACTTGTATGTTACCGTTTATATTTACTTATGTTCTGCATGAAAATATTATATTCTACATGTTTTAGTACCTTGTTGGATTTTGGCTCACTGTTTTATTTTTCCCCTTCAAATAAGGATATAGAGAAGACATCGGATATGTAGGCTTAGATAGAGTATAGCAATGAAGATTTGGAGCCTCGAAAAAATCCTGAAGATTTAGAAATTCTAGTATTTTGCATGTAAATGTCTAAATGGTGGACAAAATTATGTATTGATGATTATTACACATTCTGAATTCTATTGGATTAGTATTTATGCTTTCGTAGGTTTATATAGTTGCTTCCACTATTCTGTTCTCTGGATTTTGTACAGGTCTTGGATGGCATCTCTCATATGGATTATGGTATAGTGGATAGGATTATTGAATTGAAGCCATAAATGGGTATGATAGTTTGCGATCCTGTGTATGTGTGTTGTAGGATGAATTGTTGTAATTGTATAGTTGTATGCATGTACTAATTATGTTATACAAGTTTTATTCAGGTTTATGTTTCTATTTAGCCCAGTTTTAGGGAAAACCTTATCCGTTTTTTCCTAAAACCTTAAGTTAGAATTTCAGCTTCTATTTCTATATCTATATTGACGAATTATCTGAGGATAAAAAAAATATTTTCTATCATAATTGGTATCACAGAAATAAGATACCTTAGGAATGATCTAAATCGTATACGAAAGCTTAGAAAATGATCCTGATTGATCGAATAGGTGGGGATAGACTTAGATTAATCAAGCTGGGTTAGGAAGATCCTAGGTGTTCTAGCTTGCATAAGTTAGAATTGACCTAAACTAGGATGTATTAATTTGTGGATTGATATTGATCTTAGGCCTAGGCTGATTGACTTGGGTTTTAGGTTCTAGTTATATTCTGTCTAAGGACTAAGAAAGGATGAGGACTTGATAGGATCAAATGAAATGTTTAAGGGCTGATCTCAGGATTTTGTTAAAGTACCTTAATTAATTTTAGCCCTCCCTTTAATTTGAAATCTTAAGGTTTATTAACATTACAAGTTTTACAGTTATAGGATCTAAGAAGGTCAATAGGAGGAATCAAAGAAATAATCATGGTAGTGGTAGTGCTCCCCACGATTGTGAGGCTGCCTATGAGGATTTGTTGGAGAGGATGACAAATATTGTGGAATCGATGGAGCAACATTATATGGCCCCGGTTCTAGCACCTGTGCCAGTTCAGGTAAACCACGCTCCGATGACTTATGATAGATTCACAACGGAAAGAGTACCTGGATTTTTGGGTTAGCCTGATCCAGTGGAAGCAGACATTTGGCTTAAAAGGATGAAGAAGATTTTTGCTGTGATTCGGTGTACCGATAAGGGAAAAGTTACTTTTGTAGTGTACAAGCTGGAGGGTGAAGCGATAGCTGGTGGAGTATGAAAATGAGGGCATTCGGTGTGCCCGAAGATGCAATTACATGGAAAATATTTGATGATGCCTTTATGGAGAAATATTTCCCATCCAATCTCCAGGATCAAAAGGAGCAAGAATTCATAAGGCTAGGGCAGAGAAATATGATGGCGATGGAATATAATGCAAGATTTACTGAGTTGTCCCATTTTGTGCCCTTTTACGTGGAGGATGAGTTGAGAAAAGAGAAAAAATTCCAGAAAGTGCTGCGAGACGATGTTAGAAAATAATTATCAACCTTAAAGCTCCTGACATATGCTAACATCCTGGATAGGGCCCTGTTATATGAGAAAGAAGTGGAGACGCAGAATTTATTTGCAGAAAGGGTTGCTAGCAGGGCGGGTCGTAGTATGGGATTGAATGCATAAACATCTAGGTCGTCTAAGAAACAAAAGATGGTAGATACAGGAAAGGGAATCACTCCAGTTTAGTCAGTTACTAGATCTCAAGCATCAGCGGTCGACTGTACTTTCTGTGGGAAGAAGCATGTAGGACATTCCTGTCGCAAAGGGACGGGAGCCTATTTTAAATGTGGAAAGAAGGGTCACCAGATTAAAGCCTGCCCATATCCTAGGAGGTTAAAAACAAAGAAGCCCACTGTCTTGACTAAGTCTTTCGCAGTGATAGTTCAAGACACTGAAACACCCCAAAAGGTAGCTGGAGGTATTTTCTTAATTATGAAATTTGGATTTGTATTTTAATTAGCTTGGGAATTATGTGTTCTTTAAATTCCTTATAAATCACATGATATGCCATGAATCACTTTGAGAATTTTTAAATTATTCAATAACTGTACTTATGAGATCTTTTGTGGATTGCTGACAGTAGATGGATGGATTCACGGTGTAGTGGTCGGTTATGTGTTGTTGGAGGAATGAATGTATGATTTGTTTGGTCGGTTTGGCAAAAAGTGGAACTGATGATCTGGAAATCAATTTTTGGGTGATGTGAATCCTTTTGGAGTTAGAATGGTACTCAAGGATGTTAGCGTAAATTGTAATTGAGAAAAAGAAGTACCCTGTAATTAAGTTGTGAATTTTGAGTAAGAAGCAAGATCGATCAAATCAATGATAGGTGTTGAGTTTAATTCAAAAGTGGGACTGTCCCTTTAGAAGTCGGTATATCTGGCTATGAAAGTTTAGAGGAACATATGTATTTGGAGGGAAAGTTCAAGCCAAACTACTTAAATGGGTGGTTTAAAGGTGATTGAAATTGGCATTAATTTCTAAGGATTTGTATGAGATTGAAGGAGTATCGGTTAGGCGCCATTGAGGAAGCCTTAGGGTCTCTGGAAAGTAGGATTTACTAATGGACCAAGTAAGCTGCTAAGTAAGTTAGCACAGGTGGTAATATTCCTGAAGAAGATTAGGACCTTATTATTTTGCATCAATAGGTATCTACCCACAAGCAAAGTGGGGGAGGAGCTATGGTTGAAATTATTTTACCCATAACTGAAATTTTGTGATGATATTCTTACCTTAAGGATTTGTGGATAATGCTTTAGGAAGATTTTAATGTCTTGTGAATCTAAAAGTCAAAGGTTATGATAGGTGGATCTTAGTATGATTCGAAGGAAGCGAATGGAAGGATCAATTGTGGATATCGGAAGCCTCCATTTGAGAAATTGTAGAATTACTTTGGAGATAGTTTTGATCTAATAATCTTAAAGATTAAAGTAATTATGTCATGACGGAAAGGTAACCTTAGGAGATCGCGAGTGGATTAATCTGTTTAAGGATTGTGAAGATAGACTCTGATGTTATTAAGGAAACTCTAGGATCATGTTTTCCGTATCGCTTATGGATCGATGTTCTTGGGATAAGTGGAAGAGGGATTCCTAGTTAGAATTACTCATCCATTGTTCAACGTCGGTAATTGGAAGTTCTATTGAGAAATTGTGGATTCTGTCTTGGGAGATAGTTTTATCTAAAAAACTAAGGGACATAATTAATATATTATGGCAGAAGCTAACCGTATGATTTTACAAGTGGATAGACTTGTCTAATGATTTGTGTAGAATAATTTTCGTATCTTGTGAGGAAAACAAGCATCAGTATTAGAAATGGTAGTTATAGGTTTATAGATTTGGTACACCTTTGGTGTTTTGAAGGAAACTGAAAAAGAAATTATGGATTGGCTGAATTGCTCGGGGTAATAGAATGTTATATTTCTAAGTTAGGAAAATGGAATTGTGTCTGAAGTGTGGGAGACATGAAGTCGGAAATAAGAAGCCCTATAGTTTTGTTTTAAGACAATCAAATGACCCACTAATTGTAATTATGAAGGACGTATTTGAAGCTACCCGATAGCTCCTTAGTATGCCAACAGGATCTAAGAATCTTTTGGCAGTGAGACCTCGAGATTTTGAGGCTGTTAATTATTAAAGTCTTGGGATTTTAAGTAACGATCTCAATTTGTACCGAATCTATGATGATCGCTATGGCTAGGATTTCTGGTTTTATGGTAAATTGAAATTTTCTAAAGAGTCATTTTGTGATATGAATTCCTTAAAAATCAGTTATAATCAAGATTATCGTGTAATTTTGGTATTCGAATGGAATATGTATCTTATGAAAATTTCATTTTGATGACATCCAATGAAATGATGGAATGTAAAGTATCCCGCTTTTGAGTTGAAATTATATCGGGATTTTGGCTCAACTTAGTAAAATAATTCAGATACTAGGTCATGATAATAATGGTAAAATGTAATTGAGCAATTCGAAGCTAAATGATTGATCAGAGCGCTTAGCGAAAGAGTGATGAACTTATATATGTATTAAGGTCTAAGTTAATGTTCTGAGGAGATACTCAATCTTAAGGCTTAGTATGAGATGAGGTAAGGTATTTTGGCTCATTCTGGTTTAGAATTAAGTTTGGGGAACTGTTAATAATCTGAGCTTGTTTTCAAATATGATGAAGTTAGATAAGTACAGAACGACTCAAGTATTAAGGATTAGAACAATTTGAATGTTTAAGGTTCTAAAAAATAACTGTCTTAATCTGGAAAAGCTTTGGAGATGTTAGAAAGGTTTCTCTGAATTATAAGACTTGAGATTTGTTAAATTTTGAGTAAAAAATTTCTGTAAGTAGGAGATAGTGTGAGATCCCGATCCTAAAAATGTGATAATTATGGAATAATTATAGTGATGATAATCATGACTGGGATTAAATATAGTAAAAAAATTGATACCGAAGTAAAATGAGGTGATATGGGCAAAAAGTGGCCCCGTGCCTGATGGCCGCTAGAGCGGCCATCGAACGTAAAAATGCGCAAGTGGTGCTCGAGGGCGTGCCCGAGGCAAGGCGGGAGTGATCCTGGCTACAAGTAGTGCGTTAGAGCGTAAATTTGCAAGAACGGGCGCTCAAGCACCGCTCGACCGGCGCTGTTGCGCATGTGACCTATTTTTCCTTCGTATTAAAGGGGGAATTGGGTGTTTTTCCTGGGGAGAACGACGACAGAGCAGCGAGAGGAAGAGAAGAGGAAGGAGAGGGAAGAGAAAAGGAAGGGAAAAATCTTTCGTCCATCTCCGATCAGAGTAACAACAACGGTAGATCGAGCTTAGATAAGTGTACTTCAGACGTTATTTACTATTTTTACAGCATTTTAGTATATCAGATATTGTGTTTATGTGTTAAAAATCTATGTTTCTCCATGTTTACTGTAAATAAAGTGTATTTCTCATGATTAATCGAACAGATTTCATATTTACCGACATGTACTGCAATATTTACCTCCAATTTCATGTGTAAATCTGCATTTGGTGTTCATTTATCGTCCGAAAGATTTGGCAAAACCCTAAACAGAAAAATGAAGAGACTTAACGGTTTTAATCCATAATTTCTAATATGTAAATGTTGATTTGTCACAAGATAATGCCCATGTTATGATTTGTAACTAAAAATTTTACATGGAACTGCACTGTTGAGTTATTGAGAATTACTGAAGTATACTGTAGAGTTAACCGTGAGATTTTGACCGATTTTTTGAAGAATGATATATTATTGGCTTTCTGATATTTTAATTAGGACCTTAGACTGATATACAGTCAGGTAAAGTTCTTTGACATGTCTTAGAATATTATGGTGGTAATCGAGGATAACTCTATCCATGGAGTTACACATGGTCCACTCTTCCTTAGGGTGTCAGTTTCATAGGGTAGAATTCTGATGATCCACCATCATTCAGAAGGTATCAGTATATAATCCCATGAGATGAGATACTTGCTGGCATTGGATTGTATGGAGTAACACAATCTATTCTCGATTATTCGCCCCCTCTACTAGTAAGGTCTACTGGTTGAGTCCTTTACTGATAGAAAAATAGATTTTCTAAAATTTATAGAATTCATACTATTTTTTGATTTTTGAAACATGTTTTATCGATTTATGATTATCGAAACATAATTACACCAATTCATGATTCCGATACATGTTTAAATAGCATTATGCTTTATCTTTATTCCATGAATGCTTCTGTTTTCCTGATGATATTGTAGTTTTCTCCTCTAACGAGTATATGTTTTGCATGAAAGTATAAATAATGATTACTGAGACCTATTTGTGTAGAATTATTCTTTTCTCATGAATTACATGCATGTTACTGTTTATCTGTACTTATATTCTGCATGAAAATATTATATTATGCATGTTTTAGTTCCTTATTAGGTTTTGACTCACTATTTATTTTTCTCCCTCTAGATAAGGTCATAGAGAAGACATTGAACGTATAGGCTTAGATAGAGCATAGCAAGAAAGATTTGGTTCCTCAAAGTAATCCTGAAGATTTGGGAATTCTAGTATTTTTCTTGTAAATGGCTAAATTGTGGGAGAAATTATGTATTGATGATTATTGCACGTTCTGAATTCTATTGGATTAGTATTTACGCTTCCGTAGATTTATATAGTTGCTTCTGCTATTCTGTTCTCTGGATTTTGTACAGGTCCTAAACGGTATCTCTCATATGGATTCTAGTATAATGGATAGGATTGTTGAATTGAAGCCATAAATGGATATGACAGTTTGCGATCCTGTGTATGTGTGTTGTAGGATAAATTGTGGTAATTGTAAAGTTATGTGCATGTACTGATTATTTTATACAGGTTTTATTCAGGTTTATATTTCTATTTAGCCCAATTTTAGGGGAGAATCTGTCTATTTTTTTCTAGAACCTAAAATTAGGATTTGGCCTTCTATTCCTATATCTGTAATGACGGAATTATCTGAGGATAAGAAAAAAGCCGTTGTGTCACAAAAATTGTTAGTTTGTTCATGCGTACTTGTCCATGTGAATGCATGCGTGTTTTTCATCTCATAAAATCAAGTGACATAGATTGCTCCAAAGTCAGGCAGGACTCATCCTGATCGGCTTCACGACCCGCTAGTGATTAAAAAATCGTGTCCCCAAATCGAGAGGCCCATTAACCAGTCAAACTTTAAACCTTGGTCCTGCCCCTCCGTGACCCCTCTGCGGCCAAAAACCAAGTCCTGGGGCCTCTTTTTATAAACTGGACGAGTCGTGCATCGGACCCTGGGCTGGTGCTGCAACACTTGGTGTGCGCCTGAGTCCCCCAACAAGCGCCAATTTCAAAAACGGGCGCATGCCCATTGTGTCCGAGCGCCCGTGCAAGCGCATATTCTAGAATACCAGTGTCTGCCCCGTGCCCAACCAGCACTCAAGCACGGGACTGTTATAAGAATTGGTCTAGGATTGCTTCAACCACATTTCCAAGTGGTGGAAGGGATAGAGAGGAGAGAAAAGAGAGGGAGAAGGGCTGAAGGAGAGAGAAATAGGAGAAAGCATCCAGGTGGCTCGATTTGGAACGTTTGGACTAAGAATTTCAATATATCAGACAAAGACAAGTGCACTTTTAATTTCCTCTTTCTTTTGTTGCTATTTATTTTTTATCCCTTCGAGAATTATTATTCTAATACTCGTCAGAGTTAAAATTTTAAAGTAAAAGTATAAAAAATTTACATATTTATTGGTTTACCATGATTTTATAGTAAAATTTATCAAAAGCTCCCATTTAATTTCTATATCATAAGTATATGTATTATCTTCAAATCTTCTTCACATTTAGATGCATAAAAATAATTCCTACATGTTTGTGCTTAGCAGTTATCAATTTTAAATTATTACATATTATTTGTATATGCTGAAAAATATATTGTATGTTTATTAAATTTGTGTTGGACTCCCTAAATTTTCTTATGCACATTATAATGTTAAAATTCATGTTATGGATTTATTATGAAGATAAAATGTATAAAACATTATGAAAAAAAAATTCTGCAATTATGGTAAACAAATTATGAACTATTCTCTAAAATGGTGAGAACTGTTATTCCGAAGCAAAAGTGTGGAATCTTTCTAATTTAAGGAAGTAAGGAAATGGACCAAGGATTTATCAACAGATAATGTATTATGGCATGCGATGGTATATTATAGTAGAAGATAATTGTTTCGGCCTCTTCTTCTATGCGATGGCCTACCTTTGGATCTCAAATAGGAGTATAAAGACTTTTAATTGTATAGGAATAAATATAATCCGAGCTTCGATCAACTACTCCTTCTACTAGTACGGCCTATTGCCCCTGATCCCTAAAGAAAATAAGTTTTCAGCGTGTTTGGTAACCAAAACTAAGGAAGAACAAGATAAGAAATCAGAAAGAGAATTACCTAAATATTCTGACTATGTTTTAAGTTATTATATTCTATGATAATCTCTATTCTTGCTAATAAATTTTAAGTAAAAATACTGCGTGATCTTTGCTATATATTGTGCTTTGCTAAGTATTTGACTCACTTCTTACTGTTTTACTAATCCTTAGATGATTTGTACGAGTTTATACCTGACAAGTTGGAGTAAAACTTGAAGGGTTTAGTTTATATTTCTGGAGACAATGTTTTTGCTAGCCTATTTTTAGAATAGTATATACTGTACTTGGTTGTAATTTTGTAGCCATCTTTAGATGTAGACTGAGAAGGAGATGATGTAAAGTATTTTGATGACTGTACAAGGAACAATATATCTTAGTGATGAGTTTTTGTATGTGATGGATAAATGTTATAGATGTTTATTGTTTCCACATATTTGTGCATGATTGGTGTAGTAGATATGTTTCCTCAACATTAAGCTGACGTCATATTGTTATTACACTAATGTAAGAGCCACAGATGACATGACGATATAGTGGATCCTATATATGTTGAGATATTATTTACATACAGGTGAATTGGAGTAATTATAGGGGAGGCTCATGTCCCATTGATTATGATTCATTTCACTAGTGATACTGATGACTAAAAGATAATATGTTATGAATAAGATTAATGACGAATTTTAAAAAGTTGTTCATCACAGGTGGTGAGTGACGAGTAGAGAGAGAGCACTTGGATGGGTCAACAGCTGAGTGAGGAGGAAGAGCAGCGGTGGCACGTAGCAAGGAGCGAGAGAAAGTACAATTCGGATATTTTGGAGCATCATTTCTTTCGATCTGTAGAATATAAGGTTAAAACAAATGTCTTCTAACCCTATCTTTGGTCTGATTTAATTTGTAATATATTTTGACTACTGTTTAGAGATTTTACTAACATATATGTATTTTTATATACACCATATTTATTTATTATGTACATGCTTGTATATTTTACCGATTATTTGGTGGTTTTTATGGGTATTTTTGATTTCAGAGGGTTTTTTGATTTGTGGATACTCGAACGATATATGTGTATATTTATATATCCGTATTTTGTGGAACCTTGAACTTGACCT